>JBBPNN010000153.1:0-43468 GCA_038090935.1 Hortiboletus campestris
CCAGAGCCAGGCATTTGTCGAGAGCCCCCCAACCAGGAATGCCATCTAAGAATGCGGATAAACGAGACGAATATTCCAAGAAAATGAAACCAACAGTAATCGGCGTCGTAGCAAATTTCCGCTGTTGCTCGAATGCGCCGATGATGGCGGAAGTCCTAACCCGTCAACTTCAGCTTCCCAAATGCGATGCGATGCTTGTTGCTATTGGTGCAAAGACCACCGACCATGAGGCGAGCCGATTCTTGATCACTCTTGATGACGTGTTTCGTTGTCTGGTCGAAGTCGCGTAAAAATTCGGTTATCTCCTCGGCGCTGAAGTGCTCCCAGCCTTCGAGTTTTCCTGCGTTTCGAATTTCTCAGGCTTATCGCTGGAAAAGCAATAGAAAGAGTAAACCACCAACTTTGCAAAAGTGCATTAGCCCGGCGAGTAACAAAAACCGAACCCTGCAATGGACCTAAAAAGGGATAGAGATAAATAAGGAGGAATTCGGCCGTTGACGATAACTGCATACGCTCAGCTGGAGCAATCTCCTCGCTGGAGATCGGGTTAAACTTCATCGAAAACATGTTCAAGTTGATGGTCCCACCGCCAGCATCAATGGTTACGACTCCTAGAGGAACGACTTGAATAGTTGTTTCCACGTTGACAAGGTTTGCGACGCAAAAGTGAAGGATTGCTTCGCCATCCGTTAGCATGCGGACACGGGATTGGCCTTCACGTGTACCGGGTACGAGGCCGGCGCGCGCAATCGCCCGGCGGTATCGCTGTTGTTCGCCCTCCCAGCCATTTGGATGAGTAAAAATGAACTCGATGGAATTCTCGACAGATGACCAAGGGAAAGCGAGATGATGTTCGTGGATGTACGTCTTGACGCACTCGAAGAGATACTTGATGAAATCTATGAGAACGTCGACGACGGATTTTCCGGAGGGAAGCGGGGGTAAATAATTGTCCCGGTTAATAGAGGAGGCTAAATGCTTCGGGCAGAGGTGAAGCTTCCACCTGGATTTCATGGATGAGGATGAGTTCTACTGGCGTCGTAAATAACTAACCATTCAGCCTTCGTCCATCCTTCGGTCAGTGCGGCCTCGATTACGCTCTCAGTGAGCGCCTCAGCTCCAGCTGCTCTGACATTGCCACCCTTGTCATAGTATAAGAGAGACGGCACTTTGGCTTCGCTGCTGACTAGTGCCTGTGCAGGAAACCTAAGGTCAGTCAAGACAGATCAATAGAAAGAACTGAAGAGCTTGCCTCTCAACTCCAAGAACCTCAGGAACTTGTCCTCGTTCGAGAATACAGTACGAGATAACGCTAAACGTCGTACCAATGTCGAATGCCACAACGAATTTTGTAGGCCCATCGTGGGGTTTAAGACTTAGCATGGTTTGTTGGTTTGAGAGTGTCAAATGTACTCTTCGCGCACTAGGGTCGGCGTTGCCCACAGGGACCTTGCTGGACAAAGATCGGAAAATGGCTCGGACGAGACGAGACAAGTACGGTAAGGAAACAAATCAGTTAGAAATGGGTGCACACCCGTGAATAGGAGTTTATTTGTTGAAGTTTGATCAGCCAATGGAGTCATGTTTGTTCCTATTTGCGATTGGCAGAATAAAATACCAGATCTCATTAGATAAGCGCTCATCCATCGCAAAACGGCCCCGATATCACAAGCAACATGAACTACACTCCACTTGGCCCGTCTACTCCCAACCCAAATCACGTTCTGTCCATCAAGTTGTCCATCCCACTGTTCCATGAACCTCAAATAATAGTACATGATCGCCCTCTCCTGTTATCGTACACGCTGACATCCTATCATAGACCCCATCCGATCTAATCTTATCTCTGTCGAGGCGCGCCATCGTGATATTATCATGAGTCCCACAACCGAGCATCTCAACTCCACTATGGTCACCATACGCAGCATCAGCATTACCCCTCCCCTCATAAACACCGCCTGCGCATGGGCCACGGACGAGCCCCAACTCGCAGCCTTGTTTGACTGCTCCTACACCGGCGCAGTCACCACTCGGACGGCCACGCTCGGCGGTTTCACCGAAGACGCCTCACACACGGTGACCCCCCTCCCCGCGTTCTCCAAACACACCACTAACCTTCCTCATCAAGGTCGCCTTTTTCAAAGACACCCTCTCCTCCGTCAATTCCTACGGCTACTCCCCACACCCACTCCTCAGCTACGTCGGCCCCGGCGGCTGGGTCCGCGCCATCCTCGAACGCACCCCCGACTCCCCGAAACCATTCATCATCAGCATCACCGAATCACACGCGACCGACCTCCGTCTTATGCTCAACGACATCCAAGACCTCCGCACCGCCCAACAAGGATGGGCATCCCGCATCGCCATCGAGCTGAACACGAGCTGCCCCAACATACCCGCCCATCCACCCCCGTCGTACGACCCCACCGGTCCAGCGCTCGCAGCCCTCCTCGACGTCCTCGCAGAGTTCTTTTGGAAGGACACGCGTCTCACGATCGGGATCAAGCTCCCGCCGTACGTCGTGGGCACGCAGATCGCCGACGTCGTTCAGACTATTGCGGCGTATTCGCGGATCGATCCAGAGTCGGGCACGTCGGTGAATCCGATCGCGTTCTTGACGTGCACCAATACGCTTGGGAATAGCTTGGTGTTTGCTGACCAGGTGCAGGGCGCCAGGGGTGAGTTGGCGGTGCCACCAGGCATTGGGGGTCTCGCCGGGGAAGCGATACACTCGTTATCGCTCGGGAATGTGTACGCGTTCTCAAAGCTGTTGGCAGGCTCAGAGGATCCTGCGCTACAGGAAATCGTCATCATCGGTGCTGGCGGTGTCACAACCCCCGAGGCAGTCGCGCGCATGCACCGCGCCGGTGCCGAGGTCGTCGGGAGCGCGACACTCTTGGGAAAATTGGGCGTGGCAGCATTTGAACTGCTCAGCAACGCCGTAAATTCTGCTGCGTAGTGTGCTAGAGGATACATGAAAACAAATACAGCGAAAATGTGACAGGAATAATGCTGTAGATTAGCTAGGTATATGTATTTATTGTCACAGGTAAAAACAAGTTAATTGAATGAATAAGTCAACGTGTCCAGCTAGTGGTAGTATGAGAAGCTGTCTGACTGATTCCACGAAAAAAGAGAAAAGTCTGGGGCTGATTGTTCTGGCTCAGCATGACTGCTCCGCACAAAGGCCATGTCAGACTGATAGTGAGCGGGCGGGATGGATCTCGGGGAAGGCTGATAGTACTGATAACATGGAGAGTGGAACAAAGACTTCAGATCATCATCCGATTTGTTTGTGTCAGTGGGAGAGCAGAACGTTTGTGGCTCGATGTGGTGCGCCGTCGTGATCACAAGAGGCTGGAAAATCGTTACATCGGGTCAAGAATCGTACAGTTTGGGTGGCTCACCTCAGGCATACAGGTCTTGTCGGGTACTTGTTGTGGGGTTGTCTTGGCAGGGGGCAACAGAGGGCTGCGAAAAGGTGGGACGTCGCTGGTCTTGGAGTCCTGTGGCAGAGGATCCAGGTCAAAGAGGGTCCCGCGCCCTCCATCGCTAATAAACACGTCCAGTTCGGTGCCCTGCGCGGAATCGCGCGCCTGTTGAATCATCATCAGGCAGCTCTCCAACTCCAGGCCGTGTTTCCCGGCCATGACCAAGTCAGCGAGCGTCTCGCATCGTTTCACGTCCTCGACACCATTCCTGCGCACCTTGCGCTTCTTTGGCTTCTTCGCCCGCCCGACCGGACTGAAGCGATAATTGGGATAGCGTTCCGCGTGCTGCGCCTTTTCGGCCGCGGCCTTGTCGCGCCAGATCTGCTTTTCCGCGTCGGAGAGACGGTTCCAGCAGTGCGCAATGATGCGCGTGATGTGGCGGTTGTCGTGCTCGATGGTGGCGCTGATCTTTTGGGCCGCAGCAAAGGCGGAGCGGAAGAGCATGAACGCGTTTCTTGGACGGGGGATGTGATTGGGGTTTTTGTTGCGCGGGGAGGTGCGGGAGGGGGGAATGGGCATGGCTGCGAGTGCGGCCGAGGACGGGAAGGCGGGTGGGAGTGGGTCTGATAGGACGGATGGGGAGGGGGTGGTGGTGGATGAGGAGGAGGACAACGGAGAGAAGGTGCACATGGCGACCGAGTCGAAGACGGGCCATTCGTCGTGGGGAGGGATGAGAGGGCCGTCGAAAGAGGGATCAAAGGAAAACATGGCGGTGGGGGATGCGATGCGTCCATTTTCCGACGTCGCTTTATATCTTAGAGGATACACCCCTTCACAGCGTCACATCGAAGCAGTCATGTCTTCCCCATTTGGACGACCCTCCCTTTCTGAAATCACGCACTTTCCTCATTTGGAATGTGAAATGGTGTGACATTATAGCAGGACAGGTCCCTCGGGAATTGCCGCCTCCACGTTGCACGGGACTTTCCACCCGACACCACAGCCTCTGACACTCGCCTACACCAGCAGTCGCGCTGCCTTGATAAGCTCCAACATTCGACCCAGCGCGATCAACCCGAAACTCTGGGGCCCGTACGATGCCGTCTCCACCTCCAACGCCGTCTCCGCCGCACACCATGCTGCCCACGCCCGCTTAAACGCTTCTGCAATCTGACGCGACTCGCGATAGTAGTCGTCTTCGTCATCCCAGTCCCAGTCATCCGTAAGGTCCTCTTCACCCTGTTCCTCCTCGTGTCCTGCCGTGTTGCTCGCCCGCATCTCCGCCCTCACGGCACGCACCAGCTCGTGGGTCTGACCACCACATCAGACGCGAGATCGTCCGTCACGCCAAACACGCACCTGCAAATTCATCGCACCAACCGCCTCCCTTCGCCGGTGGTGGTCCGACCAGTTGGCCATAATCGTTCCACTCACAAGCTCCGACTCTGACACGTAGATGTCCTTGTTCTTTGAGACCGTATGTGTGGTCCCAATCGCAAGCAACCGCTTGCAATAGTCTTCTAACAAAAAGTCCATCTCTTCTTGCAACGCGTTTGACGGCGCAACTAGGCTGAGCCCGAGTCCGTACAAACCAACCCGTCTCAGAGCGGCTTCAACGATGTCCCCTCCAGACGGTGTATGAGTCTCGTTCCACTCTCCCGGCATCCAGTCCTTGACAGGGACCCGACGGAACAGTTGTCCGAGGAGCTTCTGGCTATTGTAGTACATGTTCGAATTCAACTCAGCCCCCTCTCGAACGAGAAAGTCGGGCTTTTCCCGGTTTCGGTGTCTGGGGAGGTCCTGGAATTTCACCGGTGTCCCCGTTTTCGGGAAATCAACAGCCTGCGACGCGAGCTCTGCCAGCCTGAGGCAATCATTGCAACGGGGGTCTGCGAGATCAGAGAAGCGTAGATGCGAGATGGCGATGTGTCCAACAAGGTCTGCCTCGATCTGGGGTGCCATTAGGGCAGGAACATGCCACATGGATCGGATGGTCTACTCACGTAGTTGAAGATAAAGTCCACCACGTCCTCGATTCCACAGGGGTGTTCAGTCTGCTTGATTGGGAGCGACACATATTCTCCCGGAGCCGCATCCTCCCGCGGAACCAGATCCGGCTGAGCGGCTCTAAGCAAACAAAGGATGTGACCAAAAAGGAAAAACTGACGTCAAGGATCAGATTGAAATCATCTCCGTCCAGGTCCCCTCCTCCGAGGCACGAAGAGAGCGGCCGGTCACCCCTGTCAATCGAATTAGCCGACGCGGAGCTTGCTCAAGTCCGCAGCAGACACGTCTACCTGCATGAGAACACGACGACATTCGTTAGATGCTCCAATTCTCTCCTTCTCACTGCAGTCACACTCCGCACGTCGCCTGGATGTATTTGAGGGCTGCGCGTGATTGCGATTGTGCCAGTGATCTCCTTGTACACCTTTGTTTTCTCGTCATGAACCGTCGCAAATATCTCTCCTTCTTCCAGACAGTCCCATTCGTCAGACACGCCAAGGAGGGTGAACGACCCTGGAACTCCGATGTGAGCGCGATACTTGAGCTCGCGCAAGATGTGCGTCTCGGCGCAGTGCAACGTGTTGACGATCAGGTCATTATACAAGATATCCGACCCGTCCGGCACGTCCGTTTCGTTGTACATCTTCAAGTTCAATATTTTGGACATGTTGTGGAGTAGCGACGGTAGGTAGAACGACATGCCCAACCCGTGTTGTTGCAGCACCTTGGACGCATCCGAAAAGGACTGCTGGATAGACTGTGCCTCGTCGATCGAGCGATCCTGCAGTTCGATGATGCGATCGTTGCTCGCGCCGAGGTGTTCCAGGAGCACGATCAGCGGTCGGTTCAGGAACATGGCCTTGGGTCGGAGAGACGTCGACTGGATGTCAAACGTGCGGTTGTCGGGCGCGTCAAACTTGACTTGCGAGGGCCGCAGACAGACGACTTTGCCCTCTAGTGTCGGGTCCTGCACGACCATGCCCTTGCCACCGCCGAGACGAAACTGGAAGGCAGAGGGTGGTGTGCCGCGTGCGGGGCGCTTTTTCGTCCGCTGGTTCGCTCTCCAAATAGCTTGCGCAAGCTCCGTCGAAATGGGGCTGCATCCGTCCGTCATGACTTTGTTTACTGGGGATTTGATGTCATCGATCATGACGATCTCGTTTCGCTCTAGGGCGATGGAGGGGTCAGTAGCAGAGAATGCCTGGGACCAACGAGCCCCGAGTCTGGCAGGTTGGTATAACAAGCGAGAGAAGTCACCCTGTAGAATCGGACGTCAGCGAGCTCGGAGACGTTCAGGGCTTGAGACAGCACTTACGAGGCTTTCCCTGATTACCCGCGCATCTAATAATCTTCCTTCGTCGTCATGGAATGGGGTGACAAACCAAAGTGAATGTTCCTTGAGACCACTCATGGAGTATCCCAACATGTGGTAGCGTCTTCCCGCAACCACACAACCGTCGAGCAGAACAGGGCGATACCGTTGCTCAAGTAAATCCGTGATCGACGTCTCCAGGTCGCGCCGAAGCTTCGACCCGTTCTCGTCTTGAAAGGACACACGCAAGAAGCATTCGTTATGTCCGAACCGGCGCAGAACGCTGTTGGACTGATCTGCGACGGGACCTTCAAGGATGTGGCGTGTCGGTGTAAGGATCATATGATAAGAGTAAGAGACGGCGGGACTGGGGAGTGCGGGTGCGAGTCGTCCCCTTGGGCGTTGTTGTTCTTCGAGATAGAGCTCGGTTGCGTGCTTGAGACGTCCCTCTAGCGTCGTCGGGGCAGCGCGATTCCGCCTCTGTCTATGTCTGCGCCTTGGGTGCCCGTTCTCCCCTCCATCTTCCAAAAGAGTGATGAATTGCCTAAAGATTGGGGCTGCTGCGCCTCCGTGGGTATCGCAGAGGCTATTCAACGCGTCCCTCAAGGATCGCACATTAGCAGTACTGAGCGTCCAGTTCATGATGGCTTTCTCCACCTCAAACGCGAGCTCGAAGGGTAGATCGCTGAGAAAGTCGAGGTCTGAAACTGTATCATGGTGTGTCGATGAATTGTCACGGAGGTGTATGGCAGCTTGTCTAGAGACGCAACGAAGGTGGAATCTGGTCCGAGCTGCGTAGATGAAAGCTTCTTTGTCACCTTCGTCGGCAAACGTGCACGCCAGACTAAAGCAACCAGGGGGCATCGCGACATCGGGGATAAGCCCTTGCAAGCGCGAAATGTCAGTGCGGTCGAATAAAGAAGAGGGTGTCTCGGTGGCAAACAGTGGAAATGTGTTGGCTTGAATAAAGATGATAGGCGTCTCCGCTGCGCCGCTCTGGACAATAGAGTCGATTGCCTTTGGTGGGTAGGAGACGATCGTGCTAGAGGTGGCCGGTTGTAGTGTCAAATTGACCATGAGGGTGATATGGTCATCGTCCCAATTGGAGCGTTGACCTTGCTTGCGAAGTGTAAAGCGCACCATGCGACGCTCAAGATCGCAAGCAATGTCAGCCGACCCTTCGGCGATAAACTCGGATGAAAACGACCCGTCGGCGAGGAAACGGCCAAAGGCATACGACGAGAGTGGATAAGGCTTGCCCTCTCGAATGCGCTGCTCCTTCTCCATCTTGAGTCGGTGGGGGTCTCTCCACGATCTAGAATTGAGTATCGCAACTTTCTCCTCGTTCAAAGGTTTGTTACTCAAGGAAAACAATACGTTAGGACCCTTGACAGGCACACCGGAGTCACCGTAGGCGCGCAGAAAGATTTGTCCTGCGATCTCGTTTGGAAGAGTAAGAATCCCAACCTTTCCACGCGAATTGTGCTTCTTGAAAAGAGTAACATCGAAATTCAGCACGGGATCGAGTGGAAATGGCGCCTTGTGCAATATCTTCGCAAGCTCGACCTTCACATCGTCCTCTGTCGCCGCAAGAGGCACTCTACGCATGAAAAGATCCATGATGTAGCAGTACCTGGGAGCGTAGTTCAAGGTACACAAATCGATCCAAGGGGGATTGCTCACCGTGTTGTGGTGGGAGGTCCTGTGCAGTGGGAGTCCCATCAGCGGGGCTTATGACAGCTGGAGTTTTAGCAGGGAGATCCATGGATTTGATCTCATCGATAAGAATTGATGGGTCGCACACTGACACAGGAACAGCCCGCACGATTTGAAATAGGGATTGCAGTGGCTCAAGTGCGGTGACCTGCAGCTATAAATAGGCAGACATACATTTAATCTACACGACGACGCTTCTCCCTGTACTTGTCTCGATCGTAGTCCACAGCCAACCGTTTATCTCGCTGCGGCGAACGAGACCGCGAATGTGGGCGGGGTTTGCCAGTTCGACGGTCGCGATAGCCATCGTCCCTCCTTCGCCATCCTTCTTCACGGTCATTATCTAGGCGCCGCGGTCTATCCCGATTGGGAGACCGACGATCTCGCTTGTCTTGCCCAACTATATCCTCCCCATCACGCCACGAATCTCGACCCTGCCTGCTTGTCGCCGCACCTTGAGCTCTTGACGATGTGGACCCTCGAGCAGGCGGAAATCCGGTATTTTGAGGACAGTCTTAAGAGTACTTGAGTAAAGGCCCGGGTGCGATGAATGTATGTCCTACCCTTCTTAAGATGCGGTCCGCCACACAGGAAGCAACCCCCACCTTCCGTAGAACGACCACCTGACTTGACCGGACCCGCACCTCCAAAACCACCGTTTCCCACAGTAGTATCTTGATCCAAGAGGTGCGTATATTTGGTTCTGCTGCGCTTTCCAAAATCCTTGACCTGCATCACTTTTGGCAAAACCGACACGTCGATTGTGGACTCTGTCGCTTCGGTGAAATCGTGTCTTTTGAGGACATCGTCATCCTGTGGATGTATCAATCACTATGTGGCACCCCTTTATCATGCATCCGTAGTTACCCACCTGATGGAAGGCTCCTTTATGCCAATACTTTTGGAGGAACTTCTGTTGGCCCTTTGGTTTCTCCTCTCTGAGTTTGTTGGCACGTTCCATATCTTCCTTTAACCGCTGTTCCTCAGGAAGTGCGCGTCTCCGTTCGATCTCCTCTCGCTCTTCCTCGCGCCGGAGCTCTTCTTCCTTCTCTTTCTTGATTCTGGCGAGCTCTCTGAAACGCCACGCCTCAAACTCTCCATCGGGGTCGAGCCCATCGGTATCATCTACGTCCGGAATGATGTCCTCTTTCTCTTCTACACATGTTGTTAGTTATCGAGCGCCGAATTGTAAATTGAGCATAAAAGACGTACTCTCCGCCAGCTCTCTTCTGATGCTCTCGGCGACCAGATCGTGGCTTTCTTTCTTGCGCTGTTCAGCAGCAAGCTCCTTTTGTCGTTGCAACTCTTCCGCTTCTTGAGCGATTGAATCTCTCTCTGCTATGGTCGCGCGTCCGCGTCTGTAACATGCTCAGTGTTAACAAGTGAGGGACCTCCTGGTGAGTAGGAACGTACTTGGGGACGAATACAGGTCTGAGTTTGGGCTTTTCTTCTTCTGACTCGGACTCCTCTTCGCTTGACTAAGTAACATAGTTAGCCATAAACTACAAGCGTGTTTGCAAAAGCTCGCCTCCTCTTCCTCTTCGTCTACCTGAGCCTGAGCCTCCTCTTCCTCTTCCGACTCTTCTACATGACATGACTAGTAAGAAGAGCAGGGCGTGTATACTCCGCGACATACCTTCCTCCACGAGTGTCCTGCCAGACTCCTCGCGACCCGCTATGATGACCTTGCCATCCTGAGAGATGCTGACGTCTTTGAGCGAGACATTGAGTGCGCGCGCAGACTTTGCTTGAGTGGACCGTGTTGGGAGCGACTCTTCCTCTTCCTCCTCCTCCGCATTGACAATGTCCTCCTCCCCGCTGACTGGAACGTCACGCTCTTCTTGTGCCTCTTTTTGCTCTTTCTCCTCCTCAGAGTCTGATGGGACCTCTGCGAGTCCCTTTGGGGCCTTTCCTTTCCAGTAACGCCCGGCTGCCCTGGTTGGTCGTGCGGTGGTGTGCTTCCTGACCTGTGTCGCGAGTACGGTCGACATGGTGGAGAAGATCCCCACCAACGCGGTACGTAAGCAACCGACAAAGTTATGGATCTACTTGCGAGCTGGTAGTGCAGTGGAGAGCTCAGTGTTGGCCCATGCGGCTGTATTCTCAGAACAAGCATAGACCACCGCCGTTCTGCTATCCCGACTGCGGTGTCACAGCAGACGCAGTCAGCCAATAACCGTCGATCGATATGTCTATGTGGTGATGAGTCATCCCCAAAGTAGAAAGCGCATGATATGGAAATGTCGGCGTCGAAGCAAGTTTGACCACCACCGTCCATGTTGTCCTCCCTCCCCCGCTCGTCCTTGTCATCCGTTCGCCGCTCTCCGCTCGCCTTGACCTCCCATCGCCATGCCATGATGTCCGCCCTCTCCGGCCCCCATTCCCACCCACCCGTACCAGATACGAGACAACATCGCTCGCCCCAACAACCCCCTCTCTTCAAAGATGCCCCACCCGTCGTCGTGCCCACCGGCGAAACCGTCTCAGCCAACGCCGCCTCCCCCCAAGTCGCTGCACGTCCTCCACCCGTCCCGAAAGCCCCACGGCTTAGACCGACCATCCGGTCTACCAAGGCAGCCTTGTCCATCGTGCGTTTTTTTTGCCATTCCGATGCCTACTGCTGATCGTGGCCTGCGGTAGACACCCGAAGCCGTGCTCCGGCTCCGCGCTCTCCTCAATGGCCCGACACCCCAACTCATTCGCATTGGGGTACGCAACAAGGGCTGTGCCGGCCTTTCCTATCATCTAGAATACGTCGACGGGCCCGGGAAATTCGACGAAGTCGTCGAACAAGATGGCGCGCGGGTGCTCATAGACAGCAAAGCGTTGTTCTCCATCATTGGCAGCGAGATGGATTGGAAAGAGGATGCGCTGAGGTAATGATGTCTTGTCTTCGTGAGGCGAACGCGCTCATGACTCGTTCTCCAACAGCTCCAAGTTTGTTTTCAATAATCCTAATATTAAAGATGCTTGTGGATGCGGAGAATCTTTCACTGTCGCATAGCATTCGTACTGACCATTTCGCAACGTACAATCGCAAGTACCCACATCAATCCCCGCTTTTGTCGTCTTTCGCCTATCTACCACTGTTCTTATCCTTGTATCCTTATCATACAGACTATAGTACAATCGCGGATGCAACGCGTCTCGATGCCTTGAGAGCGCCAGAAACGCTGAACTTGTTATGGAAGAGTTGGGTTCACATCTTGACGCACAATATTACAGTACACTACATCGTCCTCGTCACCCGACGATTTCACCTCCACTACCAAAAGAACCAAGCGAACGCAAACTATACAGCTAAGCATCCAAAAATTCCTTGGGCATGTCAGCAAAAGCTGCTGCACCGTTGCCCATCAACGCTAGCTGGGTAAGGCACACCGCAGTTTGGCGGTACAGCCGATCCAGCAAAGGTTGTGCTGGACGTCCTTGAGATTCTATACAAGACATCAGTTCTCATTGTCGCCGTAGGCTTGAAGGACTCGGCTTACGCAAAATAACTTGATTGAGTTCAGTAGCAAGTGCCACCCTCGCAGCCTGCCCCGCAACCTCGGCTGCATCTCCCCCCGCCTCCAATGGATCATCGTAAGCCATGATCACCGACGTCCGTTTGAATATCGCGCGAACTTCCGCGCGATTCTTGTAGTCAGACTCCAACTCCTGGCCGTACGCAACCGCCCTCTCCAGGGCAGATCCATATTGGGCAGCTGTTGCGCCAGCCCAACTGCTAGTAGAAGAGAGCGAGACAACAGAGGGCTTACGACTTGGCCCAATAGCAATTGGCGCGCTCCTCGTGGGCATGTTCATCTCTGTGTGCGCGTGCACGTCTGACGTATCGACCTCTGCTTCGCCGTCATCAATGTCCATACCCACCCCATCCACCATCACTTCTCCGTCACTACCCACTGTGTCCTCACTCACAGACTCCAGGACCGACCCGGATACAGATCTGGATACAGGTCCACAACCCTCCACGTTCATCTCATTCTCCTCTGCTGTCATTTTCTTCTTCAAGTCCGCTGCCTCCAGCACGAGCTCCACAAATTTCCTGCACCGCAGCTTAAATAGCATAAGCCCTGCGTCGGCCTGGAGCGCCAACGGGAAGTGTTTACGGGTCGCCGTCAGTGCGGTGTCCACATCCCCAGAGACGACGGATTGGATAATGCGAGAGCGGAGCTCGATGTCGTCGGTCGGGATCGGGATCACAGCTGGCTTTGATGCGGAAGCAGTCGAAGGACCATCACCAATATCCATATCCATGACGTAGTCATCCGTAGACGTTGGCGTGACCGTCATGTGTTCTGGTGCAGATGTAACAGACGGCGCACGAGCAGAGAGCCCGCCACGCGCGTGACATTGGGACTCGAACGCACGGGTTGTACGCGCGTAACCGTGATGCGAAAGATAAGATAAAACGAGGTCATTCAGCGGAACTTTGTCACTCGGGTCGGCAACGGAACCAGCAATATTAGCAGATGCAGATGCGTCATGCGAGCGAAGCTTCTCCGTGGGCCATGTCAAGGGTGTGGATTGAATCTTGGCCCAGGTATGATTGCGTTGTTGAAGCACGTGATCTTCTATATCATACTTGAAGGTCTCTTGTCCAAAGTTCGCGTGAATAGATTCGTTCGTGTAGCAGAGTCCGACAGCCGGGAAAATGTCGCAATCTTTACCAACACCCTCGAACACGGTGCCTAAGAATATCTGTTAGTCGTGACAGCAGCCGGATTCGACTTGGGCATACCGAGAAGAGAACCGTTCTTAGTGTAGAACATCTTGTTCTGGGTGAAGTCGATGCCACAGCCAATAATATCACCGACTAGAAACAAACAGGTTTGAAGACCTGTTTGATTGTTTATGAACTGACGCTGCGTACCTCCGAACGTAGTTCCAAAAGGTAACCCATTCTTATCCCCAGAACATATGGTCCCGCTTTCACCGTGATATCCCCAAGAATTTTTCTCCCATCCTGGAAGGCGCGATACTTTGACGTCACGAGTGATGAAGCTGTGGATTGCGTGTTATTAATTCTATACCGACTACCAAAGCAATGGCGAACCCAACGCTTATGCGACTGAGGGGCAAACATCAGAACGTGCACACGGTAGAGATAAAGGTGAGTATACCTCTTCGAAGCTTTGCTAGTGATCTCTACTTCGTAGTAAAATATCCCACAAGCGGGTGGCACGGGAACGGCTGTACGGGCCGCTGCCGCGTCTTTGTCAGAGCCTCCAGATGCTCCTGGGTACTAAGTCACTTTTAGGAACAAGAAGCGAGTAGCAGCTCACCTTGATATATTAGTTCTCGGCCATCTCCGCACACACTTAGATGCGGGCTTCTGTATTCATTGCACCAGCGCGTGGGTAGCGACAAGGTTAGTGACGACGCGGTCATAGGGGATAGCGTGCTTTTCCGAGAGTCGCGGGGAGGGCTCATGTCATCTTCGTCGCTATCGTATGACGGGGACCGTTGCATCCGTCTTGCACCCATGGGATCTTGTCTCACAATCGGTTCTGTTTTCCGGGGAGGGATCAATGACGATGATTCTGTCTGCAGCAAATGCCGAAGCGCGGAATGTTCCAAATAGGCAGGACGAGGAAATGGAGCTGTTTCCGGGGGAGCAGAGATGTGCGCGACGGAAAACCGTTGCGCGCTGCGCGTCCCGATGCCAGCGGAGCTTGGCCGCCTCGTACGACTTGGCGAGCCAGACGATGCAGAAGAATTATGGGGGCACACTGGATCAGTCATACGAGTCGAGTTAGTCCTGATCACACGAGGTTCATAAACGATGTACGGGGATGCGCTACCCCGCGCGGATAGGGCTGAGTGGGAAAAGGAACGAGAGGTGGGTCTGGTGGGGGGGCTGGAGGTGATTGCGCTGTTTCCACGGATGCCGTGTGGAATGCCGATAGTTCCGGGGGAGTTGCGTGGAGGCCATCCCTGGCTGGCTGTGCGGGGCCCTCGAGACTGGGTGGGGCTAGTGGGGAAGGGTATGGAGATTACGGATTCTATATGTCGAGTGGGGGACGGTGGGACTGCACCCCGGACTGGGATGCTAGGGGACCGCGGATGCCTAGTGGACATGAGATGAGCTTGGATGATCCCAGGTGGAGTGCTTGTGCAGGTACTCGTGCAAACGGACAGGTTATTGAGGGGGGAAGGATGAGAAGGTGGGCTGATGTGAACGACTTATATGTACTCGCTGGCAACTAGCCTGGCTACAAGGAGCTTGGTGTTGGTCACAACTAGTCACAATCGTGTCACGCGATCATGTTCGGTACGCGTCACCTACTCCGCGACATCCCACAATCATGGTACGATCCCAGTCCTCCTCCACGCAGCCCGGTCTGACACCGTGACACAGGACTCATTGCGCCTCGTGCCACCCGTAGAACAAAAGTCCGCCTCACTGACCGCCAAAGCCAACAGCTTCGGTCTCCATGACACTCTCCAGTATGGCCCGCGCAGCATCGCCGCAGAAACGAAATCAAGGGGCGACATCGAGAATCGTCTCTCGCGCGTAAGCGGTTGTTTGCCTGTTCTGCTTCATGTCGTTCAATGGAGTCCACCCAGTGGGAGGAGACGCAGGACAACTTCAAGTTGACGATGCTGCGTAACCTGTATGGGGTGCATGCCCCGGCGCGTCTAGTCATGGAACGCAAGATCGTCGCTGCGGTGAGTCCGCGTGATCATGACGCTATCTCTGCTGATGGCTCGGCGTGTGCGCAGAACCCACATATGCCAGGCATGGGACGGAGCAACATACACCTTGACATATTAATGGGCAGGGATGAGACCCTGGACCCCGCCGATATCTTCCTTGGTTGCTCTGCCATTTCGACCCGCATCGACGCTGCTGATATTTGGGTTAGGCATGGAGCAGGGCCTGCCTCAGAATCTCCACTCGGAAATGGAAAAGAAAGTGGGCATGTAACGCTGTTAGATAGTGGTACATTGTATGTACATGTTTGCAAAGTTGGTCTCAGTTGTGAGATGGGCGCCAGACAAGGGTGACCCGATCTCCATCATGTCGATCCAGACAACTACAGATCCTTTTGATTCTGCGGTACAGTCCAGGCCATCAATCTCAGAACCTTCCCTCCACTCCGGCCCTTTGCCTCTGTTTGAACACCATCTCAAGGTGCTCACTGACTCGTTCCTCAACTTCTTCCAGGAAAGGTATGTATCACCGTGAACAACGTGATAACTCCCCGAGATAACGTGGGTACGTCAGGAAGCGTATAGAGGAAATATAGTACGCCGATCTCGCACTATCTCTCGCCGTGAATCATGACACGTCTTTGATAGTGTCGAATCTCTACTCAAGTTGCATCGCAAAACAAAGTCTATTGATGCCTTTCTGGATGATCGTACAGATATGAGTACAGCTCGTCGGGCGTGGGGTGAAGTCAGGGACAACGTAGAAAGAGGTTCGTCAACCCCCAGCATCCAAACCTGACAGCGTTAGTTCACTTCTAACAGAAGCACAAACGAGACAAGCATTCCTTACAACCCTCACTTTGGATGCTGTGAATACTTTGATGGCACTAAAGGTGCGTCCTTCCGGCGTTCTGCAATCTTCGTAGCTGAGTGGCGTTCTCGGGCTAGGAAACCCAAGAACGCACGCGCAAGCGCATCAAGGAAGACCTCAAGAGTTCTATTTCCGCATATTCGGACTATGCAGAGAACACCTTGCCGAAACTGAAGCGCACTTACCTTAAGAAATGTCAAGAAGTGGAGGTGGAGTGCTCCGCTCCCGCCTCACTCGTCTAACTCACCCATACCCAGGATTACAAGCTCACACCTGCATCCACACCCCAGCCTCCTTCGAATACGACGTACGGTGAAGCTGGCGGGACCTCCATGCCAAACTCTCGTTCAAATCCAGTTTTACCCTCAAGACCCATTGTAGCTCCCCAACCTCTCCGACCCATCGATCGAAGGCCTTCGGGGACTACGCATGTGGCGCGTAATCGTTCCCCTTCGACCTCTGGCACGTCATTTTCTGATTTTGCCCAACATGGTATGTATGCAAATGTCATCTAATCTGCACATTCGGGACTAATTTTCTGCAGGTAAGAAACAATTCAATCAGTTGATGACGTTCCTGGATAAGGGTCCTACAGTCAAGGAGACCCTCGGTGTACGTTCCGAGAATAATGCACTTCGTGCAGTTCGCGTGAAACGTGAAGCCGATGAAGCTGGTCAGTACCGTCTTTGTGTGGTTCTCTTATCGACTTATTCAGGTTCGTTTCAGACAAAGAGTATCGCAAAGGGGTGTACTGGCTAGAAACCCTTCGACTCCGTCGAACGAAGATACTGGAAAGCGCTTATACGGTATGAAGCTGCATTTCTGTTCTCTATCATTCTGACGGAAATTCAGAGCCTGGAGAGCTTCATTCGTGATTATTCGGGTGCTATCAAAAGTGTGCTAGAAAAGTACACCGACAACATGACGTTCGCATCCTTTCCTCTGATTATGGGGCATGGCGCTCACTGGATCACAGTGCAACTACCATGACACAAACACAGCTCTCCGAACACGCAAAATCAATGGTTACAAAGATCTCACCCGAAAATGATGTATCGCTTGTCACAACCCATATTCCCCGTGCTTTGTCGTCCTTGATTCCGAAGTCCATATTTTATTATAACTATAACGTTGGGGAGTGTAGCGATTTGATCTTCGGCGTCAGTCTGGTCGATTATGCGACTTCTCGGGGTCTTGGAGAAACAGAAATCCCGAAAATTGTCCGAATCTGTGTACAAGAAATTGACGAGAGAGGTTTGGAATCGGAAGGCATCTACCGCGTAGGATCTTCTTTCTTCTATCCTTCATACCTATCTTTGACCCGAAACCTTACAGGTGTCGGGGCGCTATGCTGTTGTACAAGATGTGCGCTTTTCGTACTTACCGCGAAACCTGGCTGACAGACACATAGTTGCAACACAAGATAGAAAGAAATGAGGCTGCCTTTAAATTCAACCGATTAACCGATGAGGTATACGCTGTTTCTTCGCTTCTGAAGGTGAGCCTTGCGCTTGCGGGTCGCGATCTCCTAACCTGGTCCATTAGTCATATCTACGCCAGTTACCAGAGCCCTTGTTCAAATATACGCTCGCAGACCGCAATGAGCATACAGAGGGTCGAGGTAACCCATTCCTTGTAGCAATATCTTATGGTACTCACGTTGCACGTTAAGTTGGAGACCCCAGCCCCATAGCTCAAATGCGCTCCAAGATTCGTAGGTTGCCAGCTATTCACCGAGAAACACTCCGAGCTATTGTGGAGCACCTTGCACGAGTCGCCGCATTCTCAGAGAAAAACAAGATGGATGTCAGAAACTTGGCGATCGTGTTCGGCACTGTTATATTTGGTGAAGAGGACATTCCAAAGGGAGGTGATCTGCTCAGCGTTCAGAGTATCAGTATCAAGGTACTCGACCTTCTAGTCATGTTTCGTGATACGCTAACCTCAGGCCCTAAAGGATACTAGAATGGATGACCTAATTCAAAATGCCTCGCAGCTCTTCGATGATCCACTCCCAAGCAATTCTCCGCCATTACCTGATGCCCCACCTGGAGAGCCAGCGCCGGTATACAACTATGGTTCATCTCACACAAGGGTGGGCAGCGTTCTTCCTCGGCCACTATCACCTCGGCAAAATGAAGACTTTACGCCCCGACTACCACTTCGACCAGCATATAGTATCCATCCTTCTCTTCGGGCCGGTAACCCAGTGTCACCCATCCAGGCAACGATGGACATCCCTCCTATTCCATCTCGTCCTTTTGAAGAGCCAATGTCTGAGAATACAAACACACCGGCGGAACCAAACATTCCGATTGACCCGCCACTCTCACCGTCCGCACTATCTCCACATTCTAGCTCAATTTCTCTTCCGGCTGCCAGTGACTTCCCGGTACATCAGTGTAACGAGTCATCATCCAACTTGTAGTATTACTTTTGGGGTCTTGTAGATTTATCGGCCTTAGACGGGGTGTGATATATTGTATTCACTACAGAGATTCGCCGTCCTTATTCGTGGAACGAGTCGTGCCATTGTGACACAGCCCAGTCACTATCCATTTCTTCTTCTTGATATATGTCCTTGTCCCATTGCTTCTGCCACTCGATGACATCTGGATGAGCCATGACCCTCCAGTAAAGCAAGTCAGCAAGAGCGGTAAGCGACGAGCTGCCATGGACTTACTTTTGGGGGTCGAAGTTGACAATCTCCAGTCCTTCCATGCCGGTAGCGCGCGAAATAGCAACGTACGCTGGATCAGCATAGACGCCGTGAGCGACGACAAAATGCAAAGATACAACCACGTCACCTTGGCCTTTTTCGAATATCCGAGCCAAGTCGACCTTGACTCGACTGAGGGTCTGTCCTTGCGATTTGTGTATGGACATTGCCCAGGAAAGGACGAGCGGGATCTGAAGTCGCCGAGCCTCAAGGTTGCCTGTCAGGCCCTCGACGGTGAATTCGACGGGCGAGCACAGTAGAGCTCTGCCATTTGTGAACTTGACGAGGGGCCAGAGCTGGTCCTTCTTGAATGTATGGTTGTCGAGGGCAATGAAGCCACTTTCACCTTCCTTGGCGTCCGGCGAATTCACGATAGGAGCTGCCTGGCCTTCCTTTCGCCGTTCCAAGTCAGCTATTTCGATGTGGCGTTGTTGCGCCTCGTGAACGCCAATAAACTCAACGACTTTGCCTAGTGACCCGTTGACGAGCACCCCTTGTAACATGTTCTAGGTTGGCGGAGATGTGAGGCAAGGAGATGTGCAACAGGACGAAACATACACGAAGCAACATCACCTGAGCCCCCACCTTTAAAGGGACTTCTTTGAGACAGACGAGCTTTTCCAGCAGCTTCTCCGCCTGGGTAGCTGTGAGGCGGTCTCCATATATATCATATCCACGCGCGTCCATCGCTTTATACACTACTGTTTCGCCTGTTAATTTGCCGAGGCATTCAAGGTTGCGTTGCTCTACTTGGGATTTAAGGGGAAATCTAGGTAGACAAGGGATAAAGACGACGTCTCAAAGTGCACGCGTGACATACAGCTGTGTTGGGCTGATACCATCATCATAGGTTATCTGACGACAAAGCTTCTGGAACTCCTCTATATGCCAGTCCGCTAGGACGCCGGTTCGCATTGAGGCAAGCATTTTGATGAACGCTGGGAATGTGTCAATCTCGTTGAAATAGCGTTAAGAAGAATAGCGTACTGTTATCTTTCTGACGGAAAACCTTGGTAAGTCTTACCATATGCTCTATGCACCAGTGCCAGCTCCGGGCCTGAAATGCGAACGTAGCATCGATTCTGCTCGTCGAATCTTGTTCGGGTACCGGAGGTAACTGGAAAAAGTCACCCGAAGCGATGAGCTGGAAAGGGGTCGAGTTTATAGTTCGTATGACAGGATTACAGACCCTACCTGGATGCCTCCAAACGGGCGAGAGTCCCTTCGTACGTAGCGTGCGATGGCCTCCTATACCTCGTATATGGGCCATTGATCGAATTTTCCAGGAGAGCTCGAACACCTACCAGCTTGTCGAATAGACGCCCGTCTAACATTGACACTGTCGCAAATAAACATCATTCTGTAACCCCACAAGGGATAGACACACCCTCGTCAATTATAAGAGCCTTGGCTTCCGACCACCGCTTGATTGCATCGCCATTTAGACGAAATTTCAGCTTCTCCAATGGCTCCCTTCCAAACCCGATGCCTGCCCAAGAGTGGATCGTCTGCCCGCCAATGTTCAGACCGGCGATTCCAGTTGGGGCGGTGACCCCAATATCAAGGCCATACACCAAACGTAAATGGTGGATTATGGCTCGGAGTAGCACTGACTTTCCTGTACCTGCAAACGGTGGTGAATGTGCTGGTCCTCATGTACAGTTCTCAAACGCGTATCACCAGCTGGTCCAGTAAAGAAAATATTCCGGCCTGACTTCACCAATTTCAGAACGTTCTTCTGCTCGTCTGAGAGTTCGACGGAGGGCTCTGCTACGGGAAGAGCGGGAGGAACATTTTTTACTTCAACTCGTTCCCTTGAAACCTCTTGCATTTGCATTTGGTTGTTCCCGTGAAAACTATCGTTTGGGAAAGCCTGTTGCGGAGCAGTAAATGTTGCGGTCGATATCGAGGACGCAACAGATCCCGCATTGATGTTGAGGTTGATGCCTAGCGGTCCGATGCGAAGACAAAAAAGGCCAGAGCAAGATTGCTCTGCTGCAGAACGTTCAATCACAAGTTCCTGGAAGTACTTACTTGTGTGAATCGTGGTCACGGGTGACAAACCAAACTGAAACCCAGTCAACCATTCTTGGGCGTCATGGATGTTGTCGAACCCTTTACCACTGGACCCACTGAACCCGAGGGTCTGAATGATGCAGTTTAGGACCCGTGCGCTGCACAACTGCCAAAATGACACCCACTGCGGCTGCGAACTGGAAAGGCCCTAAGTTAGCGGCTCCCGAAAGGGGTTTCGAACCGACAAGCTTCGTACCTCGGTATAGTTGTCGTATATTCGTGAACCTTCGCGTCCAATACGCACTGCATAATACCGTCGATTGTTGCTCATAGCTCGAGAAGCACAATGTAGGTTGTTGAACAACAGCCGCTCAACAGCCGTGTGGTCAAACTCTCAGATGAGGCATGCATGTGAACGGGAAGCATACTAATCTGTGAGGCGCACATGTACGTAACTACTTGCAAGGTTCTTACATATAAGCCAAGATGCATCAGGTTGCTGCAGACTCATCAATCCCAGAAAGCCTCTTGGAATTCGTCAGCATCCATGTCAGACCGTTCATCTCCAGCGTGATCCAATCCCTTCATTAACATTTCCTGTTGTTCGATGTCGTTGTGCCAGGCTAGAATTCGGGGATGAACCATCACTCTGGGTATCGTTATTGAGTATCGCAGAAGTCTATTGACTCGATTCGCTTACTTGCTAGGATCAAAACTGAGGACTTCCAGAGTCCTCATACTCGTTGCCCGGGAGAGAGCTACATAGGCTGCATGGAGTCAGCAGTGTTTTCCGGCCAATTACCAACAACACCGACCTTGTCCGTTCTCAAAGGTACGACCCAAGTCCACTTTTACGCGCTCCAGCGTTTGTCCCTGAGACTTGTGAACACTCAACGCCCACGCAAGGATCAGGGGAATCTAAAACTTTCTCAACAAGTGGTTAGTTTGGCATCAATGCTCAACGGACCTGCCGACGTCTAGCTTCCGTCTCCCCCGAAGCATTGTCCACTGTAAAATCAGTTGGTACGCAAAGCAATTCCCTCCCATTCGTGAACCGAACGACAGGCCACAAGCCATCATACTTCGCGGCCGCCTGTCGCTGATCACGCTCGGAACCACGCAGTCCCTCTTCTGTAGCAATCTCCATCTTGTTTCGCACTGCTTCCTGAGAGGTGCAGAATTTGATGACTTGTCCAACTGAACCATTTACCAACTCTCCTTGGACCATGTTCTGAGCAGGTAAGGTTCAGTTCCGGGAGAAATGATACATCTTGAAATATACCTTGATCAGCATAACCTGGGCACCAATCTATGTTGCATTGAGAAGATATATTTAATGAGATGACCGAACGAACCTTGAGTTGAATGGCCCTTGGAGCAACAAGCCGCCCCAGCAATTTCTCCATTTGTTGTTCAGATACCCGGGGACCACTCGAGTCATAACCCGCAACATCGGTGGAATTGTATTGCATCGCCTGGCCAGGGAGTGCGCGAAGCCTTGATTCATTTGCGCGGTCAACTTCAAATCGAGTTGGGTATCTGAAACGCTGTCAACACACATTTAGAGAAATTGAACAATGGTGATACAATTGCGTCGGACCAATCCCGTCTTCGTACTGCAATGGTCTGGAAAGCCTCCGGAAAGCTTGGATGGCATGATCATCCAGCCTCCCCAAGCGCATATTGTTTAACATATCGACAAACGCTGTTGGTCTCAAGTCTCGGGATTCGTCATTTCTCAAGGAAGGTAACAATACCTTGTTCTTTTTGCCGAAATACCTTTGTTAGCACAACAGGACGCTTGATACACCGACTCCAACTATCTGCCTCAAAAGCAAAGATCGGAGGTACAGGGTTGCCGTTTTTGTCACGGTCTGGTACTGGTGGCAGCTGGCAAAAGTCACCACATAGTACAAGCTGACGATAATGTAAGCCTCCTGAGGTACAATTGACATGATATGCACGACCTGTATTCCGCCAAACGGTTTACCACTGCCCCTTAGCGTTTGAGCGATGGATTCCTTTACATCCGTCAGCAATACACACTGAAATTCGAACAAATACTCACAAGTTTATCAAATAGGACACCGTCAATCATAGATACTAGAGACAAGTAACATTAGCAAGCAGCAGGTGCTTATAAGGTTCACGTACTTTCATCCAAAATGAGGGTCCGCACACTTCGCCAGCGATCGAGCACATTTCTTAACTTCACCTGGCCAAGAAATTTGCCCGCAAGTTTCCTTGCGTCTTCTTGTCCAATGCCGATGCCGGCCCACGAATGCAGTGTTGTACCACCGATGTTTACTGAAGCGATGCCAGTAGATGCGGTGATAGCAAGGGTAGGACAACCCCTCCCTCCACGAGCGTCAATGATGGCGCGAAGCAAGACGGACTTTCCTGTCCCTACAAAAATTCAAGTTTCACACAGGTGAAAAGAACCCATGTTTCCTACCAGCAGATCCGGTGAAGAAGACATTTTCGCCCCTCTGCACCATTTTTAGCACAGTTCTTTGTTCCTCAGATAGGACGACACTAGGAGCATGGACTGCAGGAACATGTTCTGCAAGTGAATCAGATGCATCTCGTTCGCTAGGAGGTTCAGGGAGATGGTCGTGGGTCCGTGTTGCTAAATCGGATTCAGGGAGATGCTTGGAATTGGACAGGTCACCTGAAAGACAGTCAGACAAAATGTATGAATACTCCTACCCAAACTCACGTTCCATCCGATGGCGTATCGAAACCCATTGTTCTGCGTCTGCTCGACAGGTGAAGCTCTTAAATATAGCTCTGGGCCACCTCGAAACCTACGAGTCACGTCAGAGGAGTAAATTTGGACCAAGCCACATCCTACGTTAGCACTGCACTTTTGGTTCTTTGAACAACCTCAACATGGACGAGAATAACCTGAACCCACCTCTTCCCAAGTATCGTATATCTTCGGACCTTCACGTCCTACGCGGACAGCATAATACTTCTTCCGCGGGGCTTTTGGCATGACCAATGAGGTGTGAGGTGTGAAGTGAACGCGGTAGACAGGACTCAAATTGACGCGTCTCTATAAATCACGTAGTCACGTGGTAGCCACACGGTCCTTCACTAGTACTGTTCAGGATGAACCAGAAATAATTGTACAGAAAATACATAGGAGGTACAGCATAAGCAGATCACGCTACAGCAACCGGAATGCGGAAGGCTAGACAATTTCTACAAAATTAGCCGGAAATATTCCCTCTTTGCCATTAAGCTTCCCCTTCCACCTAGGCCATGCAAGTTGTGAAAGTGGTTACATACGATAAGAAACGGAATGAACTTACCAATCGTCGGTACTGTCGCTCTTTCGAGTAACAACTATCACGTCTCCCTTCGAGAACGACAGATCGCCCGCCTGTTGTGGACTAAGGTGACGATTCTTGGGGCATCGAATCAGACCACACACCTCAACAGCCTTGAATTCATACAAAGCAATCGCACGGGCAACACCTTCAAGAGGGGAAAATGGTTTGCTTAGCTCGGGCTTCGTCTTGAAGCGCGGTGACGAGGGTTCAACGGTATCATGATAATATTCAAGGTCGTCCTCCAGTGGTGGTGTAGACGAAAATGGGTTCGTATATCTAGTGAGACCGTCCTTCTGTTCAGTAGAATACCCCAGTTTGGGAGCACTCATGGAACGCGAATGGGAGGCTGCCTTGTCCGAAAGGGTCGAATGAACTGAACTGAAAGGTGGTAGTGAGTTGAAAGGGGATGCAGGATCGTAAGAGTCCACAGGAGTGCGCGAAGTGCCTGTGGACGCTCCTACGCTACGCGACGGCCGGTGATTCGTCTGCTGAACAGAACTCAGACCAGGTTCAAATTCATCATCGAAGCCTGAAGAGCGAGGGGGTGGCCCATCAATATTTTCCCAACGAACTGGACTGTGGTCGTCTGGGTCATTAGAAAAGTAAGCGCCGGAATTTGTTCGCGCGCCCCAATCACGCGGTGGAAACTCGGTATCCTTTTTCTTTTTCCCCAGGAAGGAAGAAAACCGCTGTGTCTTTGAACCACTTGTACTGGTTTCGTTGGTACTGCCAAACGTGTATGGCGCTTGTCCTTCAACCCGATCGTCAATCCAGTCCCGAGTTCCAGGCTTAATTGTGCAAGACTCCAGAGTTTTCACCAGGGGCTCGGCCCAGTCTGGACATGGCACAGCTCCGCTAAGGAGCATCTTGGCCGTGACGTCTTGATTATAAGCAAGAGCATTGGCGTCTTGCCGCTCGACGATAACAGAGCCTTCAATGGACACGCCCCCGAAGAGTCCGCGGGTCTTCGAATAGCTATACCTGTTATAAATTGTGAAATGTAAACCAGGTGCGTAGTAAAGAAACGGCTTACATTGCAGCGACCTTTCCGCTAGAATTTAGCGAACCGATTGCCTCCCCATTTCGGCCTAAAGGTCCTACAGCAACACTCATGTTTCCTCCTAGAGTCAATGATCCAGCTGACATGAATGATTTCTGAAAGGTAAAAATTAGCGATACATATTGAACATGCTCCTTGAACCCACAACTGCCTGTCGAAGATTGGCCTGAATTAATGATCATGACATATAAAGGAATGACCTCACAGCAGCTGAGTTCAAAACAACCAAAAAATCCGTCATCTCGGCCCCAAGCTGACCACCAACGCCTATACCACCAGAACCGATCGCGCTTGGAGCAGACCAAGCTACAAGGTAGACACTCAATGCCAACCAATATCTTGTATCTAGTGTAAAGCTTACATCCATTCGGGAGTTTTGCAATAACAATTCCGGTCCCAGCTCGCGCTGAGAAGAGGAACCCAGCTTTGAAGACTGTAAAGATCGCAAAACCCTTGGCATTTTGCAGGACGCCGTGTGGTATGATCTGGTGTACGACCATGAACATATGGCAACCGAATCAGGAAGCTACTTACACCATCCAAACCATTATTCCTGCTATCGGCGAAGGAAGAGACTGTGTGATATTCAGGAAGCGGAGATTGTAAAAAGGACCAAACTCACGTATCTTCGCGGCTTTCTGGCATTCCTTGGGTAGTGTCTGCGGTAATGGCGAGTTAAACTTCATCGTCTGCGCACGGTATCGCACTGGGTGGGAATCAGGTCAGACGGCGCTTCTACTTAACTGAGTGGATGAAATGGCGGTGGTACTGGTGTAGATGCGCAGTCGGCTGTGCCGCGAAACTCGCCGTGAGCGCCATGAGGAAGCTTTGTAATGGGCGTGACATGTGACGTGACCGAGGTTTAATTGGCAGAGGGACCGTGTGACACAATCGCGTCTTCACTGTAGCGGAAAGTATCCAACCCTAAGCGCATGACCCCTAATGTTACGTGTCACTAGGGTTCAAATAGCACACACCAATCGGGCATGGTGCCCAGTTACTATGGTCATCTAACAACCTCCAACCAGCGGCCGGAGCTCCTCCTGGCCGCGTAGCGACGTTCCTCACACTGGAGCCATTCCCGTGTAGTTCCGGTGTTTGGAATTCCTTAGCCATGAGTATCTGCAGGCGTTCCTCCATGTTCACAAGATCATGTGCTTGCCAGGACTACGACCATTATTGTCAAATCACCTGAACGAAATAGTATTCCCGTACCTGTATAGGAACGGCCGTCATAGTAGACCCCAGGAGTTCGACGATTTCTTCCAGATCCTTGGAACCTGCCGAAATTGCCCGTAAGAGCTCGTTTAAACTACCCAAGAATAATCAGCATCGATGAGAATGGAGCAAATTGATCGTACACTTTTGCCTCTAGCCTGAAATTATGTCCTGGGATAAAGATCGGAGCAACTTGAAGAATGACTTCTCTCCTTAAATCAGTTCCATGTTCTGGTTCGTCGGTCCAAGTCCGCGCAGCCCAGGTCGCCCAGCGGGCAAGGTATTCGCTGTAAATAGCATCTCTGGACAGAATTTTGGAATCTAGCTCGATCATATTGATATTCATGTTTAAGCCCGCTAGGTCATCCAATAAAACTGAGATAATCCGACTAATGAAGATAGATGGGAAAGTGGCATGGGTTGCATGAAGTTGGACGAGGAGCGGCGTCCACAACGCAAGACTGGCGGCTGTTGGCAGGAACGGACCTGCGGGGGCAAGGCATTTTCTACTGGATGATTAATAACGAACGATACAGTTGCTGACGATTACTGACCTCTTAGATACGGGAACAATAGCACCCCTTTCAAGAAGGGCATTACAAATAATCTCCAGTGCCCACTTTTCTTTGATGTCAACTCGAGCAGCAGCGGAATTGTCGTCAAATCCCCATCCGAGAGGATTGACGGCTAGTCCTGCTGAGACCTTGGCCTCTGTTATCCAGCGTTCGATTTCGCGCATCACGGTGTCAATCTCGTCTTGATGCCGTTTGCGTAGCGACTCATCTCGGGCGACGGTCTTCATGAGAAGTTTATATGACTTCAAAATGGGCGTGACAGGGCGTAGTGACAACGACGATGTCGGTGCGGGTGTGGAAGGATTGAGAGTCGGATGGAAATAATTGTGGAGAAGCCACAAAAGGGACTAGCATCGAAAAAATCAGGGGAGGCGTATGTAGATTTTAACGTAGTCAACTACCTCTCTGCAAGCCTCTCTGAGTACCTCGAGGCTGGGTAAATCCTCGTGAGTTGCCGCGTGTCTGAGTTCCACAAGCCACGACGGCAAGCCAAGCTGGGTGGCTATGGCGGCTATGGATCTTGCATACGCTCCAGATTGCAAAGGATCGACTAAACCATTGACCATCCGGATGATCGCTGCTGCATAGGTCTGTCGAAGACTGAGGGCAGTCTTGGTGGAGGGGGTATCTCTGCAGGATGCATCCAGTATGCATGCCGCTAATATGGCTAAGGCGGAATCAAGGGCGTGAGGAAGAGGGGTCACTGCTTTCCATGCTGATAACTGGAACAGATGACTTTTAAAAGAGGTGTGCGGTGTGGTGGAACTTACCCTATTGATCGCAAGTGTTTTGGCTGCCAAATCCTCTTCGTCCGCGTAAATCCATGAACATACCTGCTCTAATTCACCAATATAAGCCCATGGTACTCGTCGGGGTAACCGCATTGCTCCTGGATAAATAAATTCCACACAACCTTGAAAATGAAATAGGCACCCGTCAAGTGGCTGTGCTGTCGGACACCGATTTGTCGGAACCATGATAGGTGGCTGTACGGTATACTACTCGTTTGAGTCATCGGCTCACATGTCGGCGGCCAATTGGCGGCTAGAAATGTCCGCAGCACGCAGTACGAAACTTGGGGATGCGCCATGTGTGACTGTAACATGTGACGTGTGTCCTCCTTTGACAATAGGTTCACCGTAATGCGCAGTGTTGTCGGGTACTAGACATGTTCACCCAGCACTGCCTCCATCAGATCCAGAAGAAGCATAGGGCAAACATCACTGCCTTTTCAGAGGCGTGGTTTCATGCATAAAGGTCGAGCCCTTGTCCCAACGTCCTTCGTTATCTTTCTCTCGCAGTTGTCAACCTTCGTCAACACCCTCTTCTGCTCCCCAAGATGTCCCTTGATACCCAGGGAATCATATCCGCCGTGACGATTGCGATATATGTCCCCATCTTCGTTCTCACTCTTCGCATGTGCTCCAAATATGGTATTAGGGAGAGGGGATGGCTATTACTTGTTATTTTCTCGTTGAGTGAGTCCCGGCGTCAAGTTCTGATTTTATTTACTTACAATTTCCAGTCCGGATCGTCGGTGGTGCATTATTAGTTGCCGCAGAGCTAGTTGTTCCAGTCGTGACTGGACTGTATATTGGAGGTTACGCCCTCGAGGCTTCAGGGTTATCGCCTTTGTTACTCAGTACCCTCGGACTGATAGAAATCATGTGAGTCCGTTTAGAAACAGCGCTCCTTCATTGGTAGACTGACATTTTGTTAGAACCGAAGGACCAGAGAAAGAGAAGAAACATACTCGCTTATTCAGGATTTTGCACATTCTTGGAACGGCAGCCCTGGTTCTCATGATTATCGGTATATCAACCACGAGCTCCGACTCACAGTCTACTGCCAACACAGAACGTCGTGTCGGTGTACTACTATTTGCTGGATTATATATCATTCTGGCCGCCATCACCGTCATGCAATGGGTCAAACGTCACCAGCTCATGAAGTACCGCAAACAGGTGTGAAGTCACCTTTCATCATTACCTCATCCTGCTTAATTCGTTGAGCAGCTACTTGTCGCAGTTTCAGTCGCCCTACCCTTCCTTGCAGTCCGCACGTTGTATAGCGTGCTTTCCACCTTCTCATCCGACACGTTTGGTACTACAGGGTCATCCACCACTGATTCTGACAACTCCCTGGCCGAATTCAACATGTTCACAGGAGAATGGCAATTATACGTTGTCATGGACGTCGTCATGGAGTTTGCTGTGGTGATCATCTACACGTTGGCTGGCAACATCTTACGCCTGGACCAAGATTACAAGCTGCAAGAGACTGATGAATACCCCCTTTACCGCCCCCAGTATTGAGCGGTTTACCTCACGAATACCCAAGGAATCTTGCCCTTGACCCAGGAAGTTTCAAGTTCGTAAGGACGGATGATGGAGGCTATTTGGACAATTATTCCAATGATCTAGATATATTGTACCTCTTATTTACAACGAGTATGAACAGATGAACTATTAATACCACCATGACAATCATGACGCAAATCATGTTCATCGTGATAACCCAATAAATGTCAGAGCTGCATAGTCAAGCATTCCCCAAGCTGCCTCAAGAAGCAGTCACCAATCGGTCTAGAGAGTGCTCCGGCTTAATTGAGCTCCTGAGGTAGTTTTCCTTCTTCCCTGCCAACTTGTATACCCGTAGCCAAGAGGAAGCTGGCACAGAGTTACTTTACTTTTGGCAAAGCTCAGTGAGGGTGCTCTTGCTGAGCAAATAGTAAGAAAAAGCTCGCTTTATAAGGACATCAGATAGATTACATAACGGACACAAAACTATTTGTATCCTGATATCCTTAGCCGACAGGGATCAATGCTCGGACGGAAGTTGTAGCCATCTGGTACTTTCCAAAGCCAAAAAGGTCCTATCGAGTACTTGTGGGAAGATGGGATTCATCCTCTGGTGTGATTTACATCTTACTGGCAGGCAAGCACAATCAAAGTTGGTATTTCCATTATAAACTAGGTGACAACCTATGACGCTCGTGGTGAGCTCCAGCCCAGGCTCCGACGACCCCCATTGTGTTTGCTATTCCCTCAATTTGTGCCCTTCTGAGCTGTAGACAAATCAAATTCAGTTTAATATCCTAGTATCCGATGAGGGAAAACAAGGATCACTTCCCCTGAATGCGTGCTTCACGCAAAGACACCTAACGTTGCCGTGAGATCACCTGATTTCATGCAGGAAGAACACACCAAAAGACTCAAAAAATCGCCAACGGACGACACCATCGTCGGCCGCGTATACTGATCCGACTACCGTAGCTTCCCTGCCATGAATGCCAAGGGATGATCCAGAATAGTGAAGTGTAGGATACTTTGTATCCTCAGACTGTGGAAATCTGTCGAGGGTGTAGTAATTTGGAACTGCGTCCGGGCTTATGAGGTGTAACTTGAGCTTGATCAAGCGGGTTTTCCGAAAATTGGGGTCTTCAAAGAACGATGCGCCCTGCGTATGGTCTGTGCGGCCCCGGATAGAAAACTGGAACGCGTGTGTCAATCATAGTTCATCAACATATAAGGATGATCCGATCTACGTGAAAGCTTACGGAGGGTTCAGAATGACACATTGACTCAGATATTATGTTACTTACCAAATAAATCGCTTTACGGTGCATGGTTGTTCAGTTTTTCCACTTCCTGAGGCGCAAAGAAACACGCCGATAATCCATGAATGAGACGATTCGCCTCCAATTTCACTCCACCCCAGCCCATCATGGGGGGCAAAGGTGGTTGCACGAGGGGAAGAATATACCCGAGTTGCTTTGAGACCGCAAGGAGGCATTGTGTCCCGAAAGCGCCTTGAATGATCCACAACATTGAAGGCTATGACATTCATGACCTGTCTTCGGGATGAAGGGCCCCGGATGATTGTCCTTGTTGTATTGACTGAGATCGTATACCCGGCATCTACTTCTAGTGCGCACTGATTTCATATGTGACTTTCCTTCTTCATTTTGTATTCGTCAAGTGTGAGTGCCAGATAAGTCCGTAGTCGAGCGAGTGTCTGACAGGCGTGTCGCTGAATGAAGGATGGTAGTTGTAACATGTTCGTGGATGCTAACAAGCCCGTCACCTACCCACAGCAGACTGGGAGACGAAATGCGTTCATAACTTAGCATGACAGGCAGGGCAGTTCGTACTATGCCCAGCAAAGTGGCAAGAGTTGCGCGAAGATCCTCGGGGCCCGGGGGTGGATCGAGCTTTACGCGCGATGAGTTATGTGTGCACTCTACGCTGAAGCTCCGTCTTCCAGTCAAACTGGATGTCATTGCGGAAACTTCGGCACGTTTCGGGAGTGTAATTGAAGGAGAAGAGAAGGAATAACTGGCGGCAGAGATACTGGTCCGCGGTGTCATTCGCGAGCGATCATGCCGCACAACATTTTTTTTATTTAATACTTGTCTTATGAAAGCAATTAGATGTGAGCGTGGTCAGCGGGACTATTATGTGTCAGGAAATCCTCGGAGAGGCTCCAGTTTCCTCCGAGGCTCCGCATGAGACCAGGTGTACAGGAATGCAGGCGTCCTCTCACTCGGACGCACGGATGGGAATCCCAAAAGTTTCAGGTGACCCTGAGCATTTACCATTTCTCGAGCTCACGCCCATTGAGATCGTGCTTGTATAGACAAGCACAGGGAGCATAGAACCGCAGATAGAAGTTTGTCGCCGATGACTCATTGGCCGGGGTTCATATTCAAGTTGACTGGTGCTCGAGATACGAACTCGATGGCAGGTCAACGAATTCCACGAACATAGTTTTGTCACTGCCCGCGTGGGGATTCTGCAGCACGGATATAAGAAACGATGGATTCTTCAAGCTTCAAGATTGGTGTCTACGTCGGAAAAAGTGTATCAGTCTCGGATAACAGGAGTAGGGTGACTTCAGGCTTAAAGTGACCCTGGCGTGACTGGGTTAACATTCGTGACTGACACTGGCCTGGGTATTGCCAGCGCTCAAATTGCTTCTAGGATGTATTCGTTGGCTCGCACCATCTTATATGTCTCGTTAATCAGCTCTTCGATTGCGTTCCAATTGCCGTTCAAGGTCCCATTCCTCAAGTCCAGCAAAACAATTGTTGTGGAAGAGCAAGTAGCAAGTACAACCCCTCGCATAGCTATCATTGGAGCCGGTGCTGCGGGCTCATCTGCGGCGTTCTGGATATCAAAAGCCAAGCAAAGATCCGAATTTGACGTCGAAGTGGATGTCTACGAGCGCGCGCCTTACATTGGGGGTCGTGAGTGTTATGTTCGGTCAATTTGCCAGCTCCATCGACGCGTCTGTAACGCCTAGGGAGCACAACTGTCTATCCTTATGGTGATTCTACTTATGCACCAATTGAGCTTGGTGCCTCGATATTTGTCGACGCGAACAAGAACTTGATGAGGGCGTCGAAGGAGTTCAACCTCAGCCTCACTGACTTTGGTGACGAATTCTCGGACACGGGTATATGGGATGGTAGCAAGTTTGTCCTCGTTGTAAGCACTGCGCGCCTATCTCGACCAGTAACAAAACACTTCTTGACGTTTGACAAAGATGGATGACTCCAGCTACTACAAGAGTTGGTGGACGACACTCAAAATCCTATGGAGATATGGTTATGCTGCTCCAGCCGAGGCCAAAAAACTGTGAGCAGATAGGGCTCTTTCATATCGCTCTACTGACGCGCATCGAAGTGTCCAAGATTTGATCTCGCGGTTTGTGGGTTTGTACACAACAGAGTCGCCCCGGTGGGATGACATAGCAGACCTCGCCACTACATTTGAATGGGACAAAATGTCCAATTCTACGTGTATTGATTATCTTGACACAAACGGTGTTTCTCAATTGTTTGCACAAGAGATGGTCGAAGCCGCTACACGCGTCAATTATGGACAGGTAGGCTTGTTCTTGGGTTAAGAAACGGGATGTTTGACTAAGTAACTATATTTTCTAGGGTGTCGGGAAGATCCATGGGTTGGGGTGCATGGTGTGCATGGCTGCTACTAGTGCTGTCGGCGTATCCTCGGGAAATTTCCGCATATTTGAGGGTTTCCTCAACAAGTCAGATGCCAAAGTTTATCTTAACACAGAGGTACAGTATCGTTACCTGTAATCTAATGTAACGCCTTGATGACGCTCTTTTCTTTATAGGTCGAAGAAATCAGCCGCATCCCTGACTCGTCTCTGTGGACCGTTCGCACTTCCTCGGGAAGAGAAGTATACAATGGTATCATTCTTGCTGCCCCTTTCCACCAGACGGGGATTATGATGTCGTCGGAGCTCGCGGATCGAATCCCTCCACAGCCATATGTCCATCTCCATGTCACTCTCTTCACCACCCGCGACGATACGATGAAAGCAAATTATTTTGGCGTGTCCCCGGGCAACTATATACCGAAAACAATTCTCACGACTTCGGAGGGCGTACAGTCTGGCGGAATCGAACCCGAATTTAACTCACTGTCGTATCATGGACGTGTCCGTAAAACGAACGAAACCGGTCATTGGAACGACCAAGAGGAGTGGAATGTTAAGATCTTCTCGAAGCAGCGTATCTCAGACGAGTGGCTTGCGAAAGCATTTGACCACGTTGGTTGGGTTTACAGGAAAGAGGTCAGTGTTCATGCACTGTTCGCTTGTCTCCCTCGCTCAGATGTGGCGTCAAGTGGGATGCGTACCCAGTGTTACCCCCCACTGCCAGGTTTCCCCCTGTCAAGATTGACCAAGGATTCTACTACGTGAACGCATTTGAACCGTAAGTCACTTGGTTCTCTCAGTATGTCACTCTCTTGACGAAATTGCTTATAGGTTCATCTCGACGATGGAAACTGAAACTATCGCCTCGCGCAACGTTGTCGACCTCCTTTTGCACGAGGAGTTTGGCTCGGGCATTTGTGGTTCCCTGATCTCTGGCTCTGAGACTGGCGATCACGAAAATGCTACCCGAGTCTTAGAGAGTAGTAAATTTGTCCTGGGATGGGACTGTTGACGGCGAATGATCTTTTACTGATTGTTTCTCACTTCGTAAGCTAATGTATCTTGCAAGGCTCTCAGAGCTTGGATTGTATATATTCTACACGCCTAGTTGGTTCTGCTCCAGCAGTATACGAATAAAAAAGGGGTTCAAGGAACGCATTAAATTTACGAAGTTCAGTTGTGGACGAACGACTGGAACAGTTGTTTCCTTTTATCGTTTCAACCTCTTTTCGCATCTCCCTTTCTCTGCAAGAATGATTTTTAGGGAGTTTGAGTGGCTTCAGTTGTTACCTCGTCCGCGGACTTCTCCAGGATGGGCTCGAGCGGTGGCTCCTCTTTATCCCTGAGATGAGCTTCCTGTTCGTGCCGGTCTCCATGGAGATAGGTCTCCTTCGTTGGCACCTCACTGATAGGATTGCCGACCGCCGTCCAGTCGGAGTAATCCCTCCGCACCTCGATGTAGTCGTTCGCAAACTCTCCGATCTGTTGCGAAGCATCATGTGGTATGCTCACATGGAATAATGTGCATAGACTCACCTCGACTTCATCCAAACCAAGGCTTTCGCCCTCCGGGGTTGTCTTGAGATGGAGGCCAGGTATCATGTCAATGACTTTGGCAATAGCCGCCGTCACCACAAAGGTGTAGGCGCAAGTAGCGCAGACGTAAGCAAACTGAATGTATAGCTGTTTGTAGTTATGGTCAACCCAACCACCATTGATGTTGGTGTTTACACCGTCTAGGGCAATGACGTCGTGGGAGGCGAAGAGACCGTTGGCGAGCAGACCAATGACACCACCCATAGCATGCTCAGCAAAGAGATCAAGCGCATCGTCAATTTTGAGGAAGATTTTAACTACAAGGATAGATTAGACAGTAAAGGAATGGGATCGATAAGATCTCACTTTTAGTTGCATAATTGCAGACTGCGCCAGTGACGATGCCCATAATGACAGCTCCCCACGGTTTGATGTAACCTGAAGCTGGAGTAGCAGCCACCAAACCAGCGATAGTTCCCGAGCAAAAGCCGACCATACTGTACTTGCGCTCCATGCGATAATCGAGGAGACACCAAACAATTCCACCGAAAGCGGCTGCGAGCATCGAGTTCCATATTGCCATGATTGCACGGAGATTCGCGCCAAATGCACTGCCTCCATTGAACCCCAGCCATCCAAACCAGAGAATGAATGTGCCAAGGTTGACCATGGACACATTGTGTGGTCTAAAGTTCAGTAACTCTTTCTCTTGTCGTCGCCCGAGAACCCAGGCGTACGCAAGCCCACCGACCCCGCTACCGATCTCGACAGGACCTCCGCCTAACAACCATCAAAGGAATTAACTTGTGGGATATGACGAGATCAAACATGAAGGCATAGCTTACCCGCATAATCCAGAACGCCCCACTTGAATCCCCACCCGTTAATATTCCATGCCCAACAAGCCAAGGGGCAGTAGACGAGGGTCATCCAGAAAAACGTAAAGACCATGGCGGGGAGAACTCTACCGCGTTCCGCGATCCCACCCACCAGAATTCCCACTGTTACGCAAGCGAATTCCATCTGATAGAAACTGTACAACAGGGCTGGGATCAGGGGTGAGCCCGGGGATGGTTCATCGAGGACGTTGATCAGGCCAAAGTTGGCGAGATTTCCGATGAATCCGTTGGTCGCGGTCGGGGAGAATGCCAGTGAATAGCCCCAAAAATACCACTGGAAGATGCATACAGCATTGCCTGCAGTCACGACCCAGATCAGCGACAATGCAGATTTTCTCCTAGCCAAACCGGAGTAAAGAAATGCTACAAAAAAGGGTCAGTGGAAATGCGCAGGATCCTCAGCATCGAAGCGTGCGAACCAAGACCAGGGATCATGAAAGCTACCATAGCACCTGCGACGATAATGAAGGATACATCGCCACGGTCAAATCTAGGCGGCAGAAATGAGGGGAATATACAATCGCGAGGGGATCATTGGCTTACTGGCTGACATCTCCTGGAACGAAGTGAGATAGGAGTGAGCACCGCGCTGATAGGAAACCATTTATGCGAGAGTGTGACACTTACTCGTTGAGAATGCGTTAGCCCTATTAAAAAGCCCGCGGATCATCATGAGAGGTAGCGGCAGGAGCTAGTCTGTCGGTATTTCGGTCCTGGATGGTGCTGGCTTTATTAGCGTCTCGGAGGAAGTTGAGTAAGCTGCGAAAGGGCACGCACCGCTCAGTCTGTGGCCAGAGTGTCTCTGGCCGACATGGTGTGAGAGTGCGACATGAGTCTATCGGCTGATGAATCAATGATTGCCGTTATCAACTAGTGAGTTACATGACACCCGTGTGCAAAACTTCGACCGAATTAACACCCAATACGCTGTGCTGCCTGTACATGGAAAAAGTGCTGCTCTTTTCATCGTTTCCCTGGCATTTGCTGCCGACATGACCGCGTGAACCATGCATGATCTGGCGTTGCCAGCAGTGGTGAATCAGGCTTGTGACATCCTTTTCGGACTCCGACCCCTGCCGTCAAATTTTTGCGTGGCAGTGGACCTGGCAACATGCCTCCTTCCTTCCTGATAGTTCGCCCCACACCACTTCGTGTGTATCAAGCGGTTGTCTACGCTTCCCGATGCATTCACTCTGGTTCTTTGGCTGCATCGTACAACTCCAAATACGCTGACAAGCTCCAGAAGAAGGCTCAAGAGTGAGCAGTATCCGTCTTTTGTGCGTCTTTGTGACACCCTCTAACAGGGCACTGGCATACTCGCTGCGTCTTCGTGTTCACGACTTGCCATCACAGAAAGGGACTGGACCTTGAGGGGCTGAAATCACAAGCGCATGAGGAAGCCCGCTGCAAGCAGAAGAAGGAGGCGACCTCCCTTCTTGCGTCATTCAAGAAAGCCGACACCTCGCTCCCGCATGTGAAGACTCGGACTGGCCCCCCTGAAGGTGCAAGAACATTCAATACGCGCAAAGACAGTTCCCCAGTAAAGGCAAGTGTCCAGATGCAACGTGACTCGTACGCAGCAGTATCAAGCTTGACCACTGATTCGCCAGCCACTTGCCTCGATATTGAATCTCTCGAAAATCATGGCCACACCGCACACTGCATCCCAAATATCTGCGCTGTGGACTGCGTATCATGCCTCCCGAACCAAGGGTACCGGAAGAGGTTATATATGTGCTTCCCTTCCTTTGGAGTCGTACAATGCAATGACGCGTGTTGCAAAAAAGTATCCGCTCTTCGTTGTACCGGTACCCAGAGAGTCTACCCCAGAGTCATCTGCTGGCGAAAGCACTGGCACAGCCCACGAGTTCTTTTTCTTGCAATGGGACTTCCATCCAGCCCCGCCTGCCACGGAACTGAACCCGTTCGAACCTGTGATGTCAAGTTCCTCACGTCACATTCCGGAACCCTCCACCGTCTTATTTACTCCACTCCAAGAATACAAACTTCGTACATCCTTTGCAACGCCATATCTGGTATTAACATTTTACACCGACCTGTCACAATCGCACGGGATAGTATTGCTTCGCGGAGAGATCACGCCATCCTCCACCTCGGCGGCCATACAACCAGGGCAGGAAATTCCGGGACGTTTTCTTCTCAATCAAGTTGACGCTCACCTGCTGGCGATGGGACTTCAGAAATTTTATTTATGGGGAGAGGGTAGAGAGAACAGTGATCGCGATCTAGCTGCAGAAGCACTATTAAAACAATTCCACGAAGAACCCGAGAAGTTTAGCTGGCAAGACCTCCTAAAGACCTCCAATGTCGTTGCCTAGTACTGCCAAATTTCGCCCTGCTAGTGGCAGTAAAATTCGTAATCAAGTTCTCATGCCTAATACCTAGCTTAGAATGCAAAATATCGGATAGTGAAATCACTATACCAGAGTAACCAGAGGAGCTTCCTTTATCCATTCGTTCTTCGCGAGCTCTTGTAAAACGAATGTTGCAAAGCCTGCTCTTGACAACGTAGTCCCAGTCTTTCCGTCCCCCACATACCCAGCTACAACACTTCGATTGCTTGAGTTGGTCAGAAATGGGACTCGGACGATTGTCCAGTCAAGCGGGTCACCCTCTGTGCGAATGATGTTTCCGATGCCCACGATGTCGCTGTAAACTGTAGGCACCAAGGTCTTGATACCACCGACAATCAATGACCATTTCAGACTTTGCTTGTCGTGAGGATCGGTCATGCTGGGGGTGCCAAGAGCAATGAGACGTTTGACGCCGTGCGCCACCATGACCTTGATGATCAACGAATATGCTTGGGTAAGAGGCTCGCCGCGCGGATACGTCCCATGTGATACTTTAGGACCAAGAGCTGAGAGAACAGCGTCTACATTTTCCATCGCAGCTGAGAGAGCGGACTCATCCTCCAACTCGCCCTTCGAAATGGTTACCGGTGTGTCATTTCTGATCTCTTCAGGGAGCTTCTCTGGAGAGCGAGCGAAGATGATGACGGTGTGCGAAGCACCGAGTGCCTCCTTGACAAGTAGTATACCACATGCGCCCGTAGCTCCGAGGATGAGTACACGCATGTCAGTTCCGTTCGTTTCGACGTCTACAAGAGAGGAATCGGTGAAAAGTCTCAGTTGACATGAGCCATCGATGGCTCTATCTTTACCAAGTTTCAAAATCCCGGGGCGCCGTGAAGATTGGAGGCGTTCGTGAGTGTTATGGCGAGTGAAGTGCTGACACCGGAATCCCTGTGGATGCTTTGTTTAGAGCAATTCGATCTTGTGGCAAGAGCCTGATCTGAATTGTGAATGCGGGCGAGATGATGGCAAGGAAGTAGAGGGCAACGTGAATGCTGCTGTAATACGGAAAATACTAAGTTGCGCCTATCGCCCGATATCTTGCACAACACCTAGGATCCCCAAGCTCAACGACGGAGTCAACGCCGAGGCGACCTAGAGCTGCACCCGCACCGCGAAGCCAACCGACGCGAATTAAGGGGCTTTTTATTTTTATTTTTCCCATCGCGTGTATCCTGTATGCTTACCTCTGAACAGTATTCAAGTTCTGCTCTTTGCAAGGAATTATCATATCGGAGGTGGATGTAAAAACTCAAGTACCCAAACACCATACCTCTTGGACCATATCGTCCGAGCTCATAACATGCAGGCAGCAGCTGTATCAGTTGGATCCAAGTCTATCCACATATCAATCTAGGAGTTAGGTATCTTTGGCCAGTCCCCAGCTTCTAAAACTTCTTCCTCTAACTCGAGGATAGCTTTCCCGAGTTCGCCTGCGGACTCCAACTCGAGTTTCTTCGTATCCCTCCCATAAGATTGACTGAACGCGTCCACCACTCCCTTTACCACGTCACGGACCGGAATCTGCTCCCTGGCCGCCAACGCTATGCAACCGGCTTTCACACCTGCTAGCCCGCAAGCGACCACTTTATCAAACCAACCCAGGGGCTCTTGGGTGACGTTTATTGCAAACCCATGCGTTGTCAGTCGATGGCGCACTTGGACGCCGATACTAGCAATCTTTGTCGTAGGGTCCAAAAATACGCCAGTGTGTTCCGAGGAAACATGCGCGAGTTTGTGAGCGCTCGACAGATAGCCTTGGATCATTTTTTGCATTTTGCATATGTATTCACGTATGCCGATGGGTGGAGACGTGCGACCCAGGTCAAGGAGAGGGTAACCAACGAGTTGGCCGGGTCCATGATAAGTTAGTTGACCACCCCTGGAAGTCGTGACAAAGTCAGCACCAAACTTCGTCAGGCGAGCACGCTCCGTCTGAAGCTCCTGTTCGGTCTGTCGACGTCCTGCTGTGTAAACCGGTCGATGTTGCAATAGCAAGAGGATATCATGATGGGATGATACGCGTCGTGAAGCGAGCTGAATCTGGTGAATTCTCTCTTGCAAAGCAAGCGTCCTCGCATAGGGTAGAGGCGTTTGAAAATAGTGGTAGAACACGGGCGGCAAAGACATGTTGAGGATGAGCGAAACAAGATGGACTCCATAGCGTAATAATGCATGGTAAAATCGGGGAAGTGGATTTTCTCACCTTCCCCGAACCGACGAAGGGGTTGCCAATTCAAACATCCGACTGAATTTCATCCAAGGTCCCACAGATAGTAGTACCCAAGTGCTCTTGCTGTCTGGCCTATAGGGTTACATGCGCTATGGAGGTGTGTAGTCCGTGAAATGTCTGCAAAAGAATGCAAACTAACATTCGTTCCCGACGCGTGGCACGCACACCCGTCACGGTCGCGCAGACGACCCGCAAACCCGTCGTCGAGCTTGCTTCTTAGATTTTTTTGGTTCTCCCCACGCCATGTCATCCTCTTCCAAATATTCGGCTTGGATCTGAAAGTGCCGATAAGCAGAACGAACCGACTCGCCGAGTATTTCCGTGACCCACCCCATAAACTTCCCCCCCTTCGAAGCCTGTTGCAGGGTCGCTCGCTATTTGGTACCCATCCCTCGAGGGCTTACTGGACGTGTCAGCCCGTGCACCGCATGGTGAAAACGAGTACCCACGACGTCAGCTTCAGTCGACCGACCAAAGCGCAACTTCAATATTTGCAAGAATTTGGTTAGTTTGATTTGGCAGAGCGTTCGCACATTGCGGCGGCCCCATAAGGGTACGGAAAAGGAGAACATGAAGGAGATGTCCATGTCAGGGGCGTAAGTTGTGAGTTTTTTCATTCCGTGCGTTTCGGACTATTCGCGTTTTGCTGACCGGGAAGCATATGGTATGAATTTATTGTCAAAGAGCTATGAATAGTACGGCATGGCAGCTCCTTGTTGACATCTGCAGCGCTCGGCGCTCTTGTCTCACAATCGCACCATTCTTTCCCTTTTCCTCGATCCCTCATGGCGGTCTGCGCAGCGCTCGTGGTGCAGAAGCACTGCACATAGCATACGCACCAAAAAATTACCGGGGAACAACATAAATGTGAAGCTGGGGCTACAGATAGAACTCGGGAAGCAATTCCACCGTGTTGCGTGGCGCAACGAAGTATTAACCACAGTCAACTCTCCTATTGCCCATGCCCCTTCGGAGACATCCAACACATGTCGTAAGGAAACTCAGGAACCTCAGTATCATTCTGTGAGCACTGTGACATCATGAGAATCACACTTTTCTGATATACCCATTATATACCTCTTACATACTCTGCAAGAAGTATATTTTGCATAAGGGCATATAAGCCCTTATAAAGGTAGCCCACTTGGACAATATGTATCGACCCGATACATATGCGGCAATGGTAACAAACTTCTATTTCTGGGCAATGTTTGTCAGCACAATAGATAAGACCCATAACCATTTTGAATATAATGGTTTATAAGGCTAGGCCTCTTTGGCAATATACATAATTGTGATAGCAGCTGCCAATTATTGCAGTTTCACACAGAAATTCAATTCTGCTACTACCATCGCCATGGCCACAAGTAATACCTCGCCTCCCATGAAATCACTTAATTACATGTGCCGCACGAAAGAATAGTGATTCTACCATTTCTCAGCAAATCACTGTAATACTTATGTTGACCAACACCGCAAGTTTTCGTTTGCTTGTCATGAAATATATTGTTTACTGGGGTGGCCCGGATGGACAATATTGAGTGATTCTGGCAGCCTCACACACAATTATGGATGTTGAGCGATCGCACATTTCTGAGAGAACAGACAAATTGAAAAATTTATTATGATAAAGATCTTGTAGCCCATGCATGTCACCGCGTGGTCGGTTGTGTGCGCTGCTGTATGTCAGCCATGTCCACGCCGCCACCAACTTGGTAGTCCCACTAGCCCATGCGTGCCACCGTGTTGTCAGTCGCCTGTCCTGCTGTACTGTCATCCGCGCACACTGCTGTATTGCCATCCACGCACACCGCAGTGTTGACAATGCGGCGCCTTTTGAACGACGCCGCCACCGACAACTTGTCGGTTCTCTGAGGGGCATAAATAAGGACAGCTTCCTGGCCGAAAATTTGTCTGGAGACAATCATCATATGTCAGATGTGTGGTCAGACATGTCGGATGACCACTTACCTATTCCACCACAGCAATAAGCGATCCACAAACACCCGATCCTCCGCGTCTTCCGTGACTTCGAACCAATTCACAATGTTCTCATAGAATAGAGCGTGATCAAATATGCCGTCCATGAGCCTCCAGGACCCGCAGCTCGAGAGCGCAAATCGAACCTGCAGAAATTGGGACAACCCGCTGACCTACAAGATCGTCGACGAAGCACTCACCTGCACTGCTACATATGCAATAGTTCACGGTTCCACTTTCTTCATCCGGAGGAGACCGGCCACATTGGTACGAGTGCGTCTTTCTGCATAACGCCGCTTTTTAGGCTGGGGGTTCGGGACATTCTCGTCAGTGACAGAGCTCGGGGAGGTGAACATTAACTGGAATGCCTAGTACGCATGAATAAAAGTTTGAAGCCTAAAGAAGGAAGAAAAGAAATCACCTTCACAAGTAAGCTGCCTTGAAATAAACCTTCAGCGGGGTGGGCTGGGTCGTACTTCCCATCCTTATAGACGAACCGCGGCCACGAGTTTGCCGTTATGAGGTATTCGGGGTGCCAATTCCGAATGTTATCCCGATGTCTGTGTTGGGTTATTTCACCTTTCAGCTATGCAAAACCTCAGGTATCATAATCACGTACTCCACATTGTCCCAGTCAAATTCCACTGGACATATTGATCTGGCGGTCGCGTCATTATGGAGGCCGCGATTCATCTTGTCATGTGGTTGGAGACGGTTGGCAGGATTAGATTGAGGTAGCCACATCACTATAGATGATTTGAGGTTGGCGGCGTCATCACTGCGAGCAGCATCTGCTCCTCCTGTTAGCTGAGACAATGATCAAATATCCGGTTGATAACCAAAGTGCCCAATGTTGCCTGCTTGGTAACGCTGTCTAGGATGCTCATATTATTCGGGTTAAGTAGCAACTCCTGGAGCCCAGGTATCCACCTAATTAGTTCTCGGTAGCCTTCGTACAAACGGTTCTCTCTATACATGATATCGTCAAGGGAAGAAAAAAATAGCAATGCATTTGACTCGCTGTTGTGTATGAACATGATCACCTCCATCCAAGACACCCCGTCGATCTGCCTCGCTGATTAAGTCGGTGATATTGTCGAACATTGTCACCAGCCTCTTGATGGCCCTTCCACGGTGACGCCACCCACTTGAGCTGTGGAACAGTCATGCGCGAAACAGCAGATCTTAAACCACTTACCTGTGGGTGGCCCCTTGCATCCCAGTGCCTGAATCACGTAGTCGACGCATCTCTTCTTGCAGCGTGAAGACCTGTTGTTGCAATGCAGCGGTTGAGGATGGTGCCGACACTGCGAGCGTGGGGGGGAGGACAGAGGGACCGCAGTCAGCCGCCATGGGAGTCTGTCTTTCACGAGCTGAAACGATTTTATGAGGTTGTTCCACGGAAGGCGAGATGCGGTTAGACCGGTCCGACGATAACATGGTAGAAACACCAAACCCAAAAAAAAAAAAAGAAAAAAAACTTGAATTTCATTTGTAACCCCGTGACCCATCAGGCATAAGACAATGAGTAGTTATGGGGCAACCACCCTGG
>JBBPNN010000154.1:0-43389 GCA_038090935.1 Hortiboletus campestris
CATCAAAGTCGACTGTTGCGATGCTGGACAGAATTATCACGGACCCCATTATCTCCACAGAGAATGCTGCCTTCACTCCTTCCTGCTCCCACCCCCCTATAGAGCATCTTCCTCTCGCCTCCGAAGTTATCTTGCCATCGGAACGAGACCCTCTCGTGGGTGCTCCTAAACCAAAGAAGCCATTCTACCGTGCCCGCCCACTATGGTAGGTCTCCTATATTCGCAAATTCTTTGCGTGAATTGACGCGTGCGTGTCCAGGCTAGTTCCGTTTGCATTGACAGCCTCTATCACAGTGAGTTGAATACCCACACCAAAGTGCCACATCTCAAACTCGTTTGCATTGTTCCAGCGTGGAATGACGCTGGCGTCTCGTGTCGAGGTGTTCACTGAACTTTCCTGCAGACAACTTCACCATCACTACGACCACACTTCAACACCCGACGTTCGAGGCACTCACGCTTTTGTTCACTCTCAAATGGACGCCTTTCCAACTTTTGCTCCTCTATATTTACCTTCTATACCACCGCCTGCACAGTCTTTGGGAGAGTCCGAAGGTGACGGTGTCAGCGAAGGCGATGATCCTCGCGTTATCCCCGGAAAGAAGTGTGTTTCAGATCCTGCTGTGCAGGCTGGTGCTGCCAAACTTCAGACTATCATGACCACCACCATGGGTGCACTTTCAGCGCTCACCACGGGTTGGTGGGGTCACTTTGGGGAACGTTACGGTCGTACTCGCGTCCTGGCGATTTCCACACTTGGCTTGTTCCTCACGTACGTGCACACTATTCTCAGAGAGATATCTGTGGAACTGTGCACGTCTGATCATTACTGTTTAGGGATCTAATCTTCATCTTTGTCTCCACGCCCAGTAACCCACTAGCCGCGCACTCGCATAAGCTTCTCATCTTGGCTCCAGCTACCGAGGGCTTACTGGGAGGATGGTCAGCACTTACTGGTGCTACCACGGCCTACATTGCTGATTGCACATCACCTGGTTCCCGCGCGACTATCTTTGCACGTTTCACTGGCGTGCTGTGCGTGGGTTTGGCACTTGGGCCAATAATAGGTGCTTGGCTAATCAGAAACCCGATACCATTTTTGAAGGTCGGACAAGGTACACCTTCTGCTGACTCCGTGATCCTATTTGGACTAATGTTGGAACCAGCTGATCACCCATTACAAAGTGTCAATTCGGTCTTTTGGGTCGCCATTTGTGGTTCTTTTGTGAATGTTCTGCTCGTGCTTTTCGTATTCCCAGAGTCCCTTCCTGCATCCCGTCTGGCGATGAACAGGAAAGGTAAGAATCGCGCGATGGAACTCGATGAAATTGAAACCAGCAGTAAGTTATCTAAGGTTCTTATCTCATGCCGCATTTGATTTATTTTTACCGTAGATAGGGACAAACATACTTGGATCGTCATTCACGTGGTCAAGAGTTTCGTTTCTCCTCTTGCCGAATTCTTGCCAACCGATGTTCCAGTGGCCCGCTCAGCTGGAATGCTCAGCCGGCCACTGGCCCATAAGGACTGGAGCCTGACATTCCTCGCGTTGTCTCTGTTCGTTCACACCCTTTCTTCGGGCCTTTTCCAACTTAAATATCTCTACGCTGAGCATGTCTACGACTGGACCGCGGAACAGCTGAGTTACTATATCTCATTCGTGGGTGCTATCCGCGCTTCCCACCTTCTCGTCCTCTTACCATGTGAGTCACTGGATAACTCCATTAAATTCTGCAACGCGTACTGACAGAAGACGTAGTCCTCCTGGCCATATTCAAACCTGTCCGGGCAATAGTGTCGTCAGCAGTCTCGGCCCAACCCAACACCAACGGCCTCAAGACAAAGCCCAAACCCACGAAGAGCCACCTCTTCTCTGAAATCCGCTTCGACCTTCTTGTCGTGCGGTGCTCGATGGTTGTCGACTTTTGCTCTCATGCATTCGTCGTTTTGTCTCCGCTTCCCTCCAATGATACCGCGTCCACATGGTGGTCACAATTCATGTTTGTTGGGGCTACCTCACTGGCATGCGCCAGCGCCGGAGTCATGCCTGCTGCTCAAAGTTTGGCTCTGTGCACTCTGCAAGGTCGCAAGATGGCAGAGAAAGATGAAATTACGCGGTTGCAAGGGACAGAGAGAGTCCCTGCGGAGCAGGACGCAGCACCTGAGTCTGGCAAATTATTCGGTGCAATTTCCGTGCTTCAAGCAGTCGGCCAGAGTGTCGTTGGGGTATTTCTTTACCATTCGTTTGGAGGACCAGGTCCCTAATCCATTCTACTAGCCCATCTTATTCGGGGTGATATACAGCAACACTGTCGCCTCGTTTCCCAAAGCGATCTTTGCGGCGGCTGGGGCCCTTGTCGTAGTTGCCATCGCCCTCACGGTGTTCGTCAGACCAGATATCAGTTTGTCTATACCCAAGAACACTCGGAGGAAGCGAAAATCCGGCGCGGCGTCCGTGCACATAGTTGAAGAGAGAAGGGGCCGCTCGAGAGTGAGCAAAGACCTCCGGGGTGGTTCAGCAAGTGCTTCGTACGGTGCTATGAGATATGACCCAAGCGTCTCGAGCGCAAACACAGGGGCTAGTAGTTTTGGGTACGTGTGAGTGTCGAGACGGACTTGATTTATAGGATGACACGTGGTGACATAAAAGGGAGTACTATGCATATCCATATTCGCTAATTTACCATGGTTCTAATTCTATCTATTCTGCTGACCCGGAGGTCGATGCCTCGTCGGATCCCGACACCTTTCGGTGCGAACGATACCACCTATGAGAGAGAGCAAGACTTTCTTGAAAGCGTATGTACTATCGCAACAAGGAATCTACATTGACCTCCACGATATTGTGATACAACATGGAGGCAATAGTTTTACATCCACCCGGCTCCGCTCTTCATCGAGAACTAGATCCGCCATAACCAGTACTCGTTCTGAGAGGCCCCAAGTTGGAAGGCCCCTCCCTTCTGTCAAAGCTCGCCCGTCGCCGCGCGGGCCTGAAACGGGATTCCGAACCTTCCCAGTCATACGCCCGTGGGGCCGACTGGCTTCGGTTGAGCAAACTGCCTCCTAGCGCGCCGAGGGCAGCGCCAGTCCAGAATCCAGGACGCCAGCCCTCGGTGGAAGACGGGTCTTTCGTGTAAGGCGGGGGAGGACCCGGGTAATCACCAGGAAAGTACCTACGCCCGGGTTGCCCGCCGTCGCCAGGACCGGGGTATGTGGGAGGAGGGATGCGTTGGGTGTTCCCCGTAGGTGGATAGCTCCGACGCAGGCAAGAGTAAACCAAATTATAGAAGATGACCACCAGGACGACAAACCAAACAATCATAAAGAGGATGCCGGACATGTCCAGGTCTGGAGCCGCTTGGTGAGTCCGATGCTGGGCAATAGGTAGTAGGTACGCTTAGGACGTACTCCTGAGAAAGTTTGTTGGACCGAACGGTGGCCAATCCAACGTATCGTCCCTGATTGACTGAGGAAGCTGTACGAGGTGGTACTCGAGGGAGCAGGACCCTGTCATGTGTGAGTCAGAACCTGTAAACATCGCAGAACGACCTTGAGAAGCACTGCGACCCACCTTTCATCACATATGCGTCACCGGGACCGCTCCAACCCTCACATGAGACCTCTACTTTGCCGAACCGCAAGGAGGAAGGCAGATCCGCCTCGCACTGTTATGGACATGGCACCTCAGGTCAAATATAAGAACCATTTGGTCCTGTCACTTGCCTTCCAGTCGACATTAACGCCTGAGCCACCGATGTTCCTACAACGCACAACCTCAGGCTGGTACGTGGCACAAGGTTTCCCAAGGCATACCAACTGAGCAATCGGGGTGGTCCTCCTGGCAGCCGTGAGGGAATCTTTGTAGAAAGTGATTGCAGGAATGTTCTCGAGGGCTATCCGGGTCATGTTATGCAGGCGTTGACCGACGTATTATGAAGCTGGCGAACACGTCTCGTTTTGCCATTAATGGACATGTACACACGCTTATCTTGCCAAACGCATGATGGCATCAAGTTACTCATGCGGGACATCCAGCACAGATTCCCCCGCCACAACCCCAACAACTAGCGACGCCGACACCCCATGTTCGCAGGACGAGCGAGACAACACTAACAACCCCCTCTCCCAGCACGAATCCACTGGCAATGACAATCAGACGGATGTCTGCTCCGCCAGTATTCAAAACCCTTCGGTGGTACCAGAACTCTATCAATCCACCGATGAAGCGTGCCAACGAAAAGGATGGTGTATTCAGGAATCCGATTGCAAAGGCGACGCCGGATGGGATCCACCTGGCATATGGCAGGCCTCGCTGGACAGCCATGAGCTTGATGCCCGCGATGACTGAAAACAAAAGGGCGAATAGCAGCATGAACGAACTAGTGTTTTCTGGTAGTTGCCCGTTACCTGTCACTCCTCATGTTAATAGCAGCTCAAGACCGTGGATGACTCCGTTATGACTTACGAAGCAGACGCGCGAGGCTGAGCCACACGTATGCGGTCGGGGCCGGGAAAGAAGGGCCAGGAATGCTGTAAGCTCTCTGGTAAAGGGTATAGGCAGATGCGGACACTATAATAGATAACGATGACCCTATCAGTTGACCATAGAACTGAGCTCTTGGCGAGGCATGAATAAGATGTCCAGTCTTCAGGTCTTGCATAAGATCCCCAGCTCTAAATGGGCGTGTCAGATAGGCAAATCCGTGCAGTAAGTGAAACTCACTGTTGTGCACCTGCCTCGGCCACTCCACCCGCGATTATGTTCGCCACAACATTTCCAGGCTGGATCCAAGCGAAAAGAAGTTGTGAAATTTTACCCAGTCCGCTCACGGGGTTTAAATCAGTCTCTCCCAATGCTCGAACCCTAGCAAAGAGTCAAAAAGGAACACCACAGGATGCAGCACACATACCCCAGGATACTCAATAAACCACCCACGGCGAACCCGATTAGTGTTGCCCACGGCTTGATCCCTTCGTCCCCGAAAACCATCCAGACTAGTAAAGTCCCTGCTATCACACTCGTTACCAGGCCGCTCAAAACCCATCGGGTCGGGACAAGCCTGTCCGGCGTCTCGAAGTCATAATCTTCTGGTGGTGCATTTCCAACCTTTTGAACGGATACCAACTTTGCGATAGACGATTGGGCGACGGGGAGAAGAGAGACGAAGGAATCCGCACACATGATCGCAAGAGAAACCCAGAGGATCCACCCTCTGGCACCCGTGGACATGTCGCCGACTGGTCCTGGTGCCCACCCCGCGTGCTTGGAGAGTGGAGATAGAATTCCCCAACCAACAAGCATTCCCTACACAATTAGTCAGGTACCCGAGTCAATCCAATTCTCCATAGACATGTTACCAAGTTCATGCTCAAGGTTGTAGGGAAGCCCATGATGATACCTAGCTGAAGTGAGGACCTGGAATACCTTACATTCAAAATTGAACCCGTACCCTGGCCAACGTATGATAGACTGGGGGTGAATGACCACAACCACTCGCGGGCAAGGTATTTTCCAAAGAGTGGCACAGAGAAAACGATCGGAAAGAAATATGCTGCAAGCTGAAATTTTTTGAGAGGTACCAAAATGAGGCACTGGGTGAGCTGACCGTCATGGTGCCAGACACCAGAAAACTATATATAAGATCCATCCAGCCTTCTTTCTGGACGACTTCGCGTTCGTCATCACCCTCTGTTTCATTTACAGTGTCCTGCACGACTGTATCAACATTGTCGATGAGGGCGGTGTGGCTGGCTATATCTTCCGTATCGAGTGCTCTATATCCAGAACGGCGGCGTAACGATGTCTCAGGAGGTGGAAGTTCGTGAAGAACGGAAATTAATTGTGCTGTTGCCGTTCCAGAAGGGAAAGCAAGTTGCTCCTCGATTATCTGTGCGGTGTGTCAACATCACTGCTTACCAACAAAAGGTATACGTACCACTTGCTTGCGGATGGGGGGTGACAGGAATACGCCAAAGAATGCAATCGAGCACGACCAACCGACAGCGGCTGCCCAGGAGAGGTAGATCGGCGGGCTTCCGTCTTGTTCCTCATCTAGCAGACCAAGAGCGGGAAGTATACCGACAAACCCAGCTGCCAATGGCATCTAGGAGGGGTTCGTATAAAGCTAGTCGTTGGTTCGAACGGTAGAGACTCACAGTCCCTGTGGCGACCGCGGTCGTTTGTACCACGATAATCTCCTGAGGAGACAGTGGAGTCGGAAGCATCTTGGAGATCAAAAAGCCCATGAGGGCTGACTGCAATGACATCCTTGATTTGTCTCGTTGAGGGCCTCTGCGTTGTGCATGGCACTACGGAGGGGTACGTACATGCTGATCCATCCCGTTTGGAGACCAAAATAAAGATTGGTGAAGCATAACAAACAACCGATGAGAAGTCCGAATGTCACTGCGAGGAACTGTGAATAGTTTTTCTGCGACTTGAACGAAAGTAAATGAAACTGCGCACTGTAAACTCGGGTTGAGACGACTGTTGATCGCCGAGGTCGCTATCGCGGTGAAGACGTGACCTCAAGGACAGCGCTTCAGAACTGAGGATACTTCGAGAGGGCACAACGGCTTTACCTGACCCATTGTTTGAGACCCATGTCGGACAGTACAGATGCTTGTGGTTAGAACCTGAGGCTTTGCACTTGACCCACGCTCCCGAACGCTACGCAAGCGCCTGCTATTATAATGACAGACTCGACACAGACTGCAAAACAAGTTGAGCAACCTGTCTGGTCCCACAGCAGAGTGGGATGTCCTTGTCTAGTGGCGGTGCTGGTCCACGTGATTCTCGTTATGTAATTTGGGCCGATATTGCCGTGCTATCCAACACCGTCCCCTTGTCCCTACCACCGACGGCGACGACGACCACGTCGAGCTCATCGTCGACGATAACGACGGGCCCGCCCGACCCATCCTCGCCGCTTCTTCTCCTCGGTTTTATGGATCGTAGCGCCATTCAACTTGTCAGTTGGTGCCTTTGATTTCGTCATTTTCGTCCGTGTTCGTCGCCATGGATGGCGTGGATCCATCATACGAACATGCCAATGCAGTCGCGGGCCCGTCTTCAATCACCCAGGATGTCCCCGCCATCTTTTTGCCTCCACCCATGGGTATGTTCCCATTTCCCCGCACAATGCTCACCTGATGGTCCTTCCGAATAGCTCTTTCCCAACCTCAAGGTTTCCTTACCAGCACCCAGGACCTCCTCGCTCGCTTCCGTCTGCATGCTGCATATGACAAGCATGTGCGCGTCCCTCTCGACCCATCTCCTCCCGCTCCCGCACAGTCAAATCTTCCGCTCCCACCCGACTCAGATGAGAAGAAAAAGAAGAACTCTTACCGTCATCTCATCAAAAGTCTCCCCGGAAAACACTCCATGAAAAAGGATGATTATCTCGTCACCATCATGCAGGCACCCCCGAAACAGCACATACCCATGGTCCAATTCGATGTGAAAACGCAGAAGGAAGCTTTTACTGTCTCTGCTGAAGGACTAAAAGGGGTTTGTCCTATTTGCACCCGGATATCACTTCAACTTTCTCATTTTCTTGTCACAGTGGAATACGGGCGCCCTCATAATGGAATCCGCGCAAGCTCGGGAAGATCGCAGAAAGCGCGTCAGTATCACTCCCCCGTCGTTTTGATTCCAACCACGTGTCTCATCTGCTCGATCTTCACAGAAGGAACTAAAAAAGCTTGCCCGTGCTCAAGCACAGGGACTTACGCCAGGGCCTTTACCTGGCACACCAACCGCTTTCTCCCAACCCCAATCTACTCCTTCATATCCAGCGATCTCATCCGCCCAACAGCCACCTGGAGCATCGCAAATCTCACAGGCAAAGCCACGGGTTGCACCTGTAACAATACCTCCTCCAGGATCAGTTGGCCCGTCGACATCCACCCCCACGAGCGCCACGCCACGTTCAGCTGCGCCATCGACCGCACTGCCGACTGCACCGTCTCAATTTACCAATACCTCCGTGCCTGGTAGAGGTCAGAAACGCGAACTCGAGGATGGCGTAGTGCAGCCACCAACACCAACCTCTCTCTCCCCCAATGTTCCAATTGGAGTTGTAGGTGCCCGTGCGGGAATAGCTAATGTGCGGCCACGTCCCATAAAGAAACAACGAATGGTATGTTAACCTATCTGCCTCTTCGCGTGATTTTCCATCCGTGTGGTGGATTTGCTCGGATCTCACGTCCTCTTGTGTAGGATATACAAGGCCAGGCCAGAGAGGTACTCGTACAACAACCTACTCCACAAGGTTCATAGCCTCATCCGAATGTTTCGCCATTGTGAACTTCCCATATGGACCGTCGTAACCTGGCGTTCCAGCAGGCTTACAATCGTCAGAATCATAAGCATTCTCACCACACCATCCTGCAGTTTCGATCTGTACGGTAGGGCTGGAACATCCACCATCACGTCTATTGTGACGTTACTTCTACACGCGGTGATAGAAGCCGATAAGGGAGATATTAGATTGGTGCTGCCCATGTACACTCCGCTGTTGTACACTCGCTGTTCAGTACCATTCAGACCCTCACATCTCTCGTTCACCAACGACCATCATTTGTTACATTTGTGTTTTTACGCATTGGCATTGACAGCCCCCACCCCGACAGCGGACATGACCCATCATGTGCCTCACTTACACATTATAAATTTCCGCTGGCATTCGCATCCGCTCACGGATGGGATCCAATCATGCATTATCATTTATAACTATCTTCTCTTAATGATATACATTCAAGGATACGATGAACTATATGCGTGAAATCAAGCGAGAGGCCTTTATCTGACGCGTGCTCGATAACACCGGATGGACTAAAGTAGACAGATATACCCCTGTGCAAGTATTAATAAAGGAAGACTATCACTCTCCAATGTAAAGGAGGCCCCGATCCCACTCGACAAAACCCATTGAATTCGCTAGTAATTCCATGACTCCCCATGATCTGGAACGCACCCGTCATGCCCCAAGATTTAAGATGCGAATAGATCCCTTGGCGCGATCGATCTAGGCTGTACCGATCTGCCCGGTCGTCTCGACGAGCTTCTCGAAAATATCCCACAGATCACGCCCGAGTACGACATTCTCACCCAACGCCGGTGCCGTCATGAACTTCATGTTTGTGCCAGGTAGAGGAGGCACTGAACTATCGAGTGCAACGATGGCGCTATCGGGGGCGGATGAGCTCGAGCGAAACGGCGACGACGAAAAAAAAGGACGTACGACAAGAGTTCTGCAAGCGCGTCGTCTAGCTCGACGGGTACGCTGCATTGTCCTCGTCCGACTGTAATGCCGGACCTGTTGGCAGCGGGCAAGGTGCTGTTCATGGTCGGCGCGGGGGTACTGGTCGTGCTACGCAAGGTGTTACTCGGAATCGGCACGGTGCCATTCGAGGATACCAGTGAATGTGATGCACCGTCCTGGACACAAATGCTGAGACTTGCTCAGCATCAATTCTAAAGGTGCAAAGGATGGTGTGAATGCTATCCAACCATAGCTGTGTCCGTTGAACGATGACACGTCTCAACTCTTGATGATCGAGGTCCAATCATACCGACTGTTGTTCAACCATATCTTGCAAGGCAGTACCCACTCAAAAACGGCACGATTCTCGGACGGGGTAGTGCAACGGATCAACCGTTCTCTGACGTGTTCCTGGGGTTCCGGTCTGCCCTTCCAGAGGCATCCTGATACCAGCCCAGTGACGTTGAGTAGTTGACGTTTGCATAAAAATAAGACTGGTATCGAATGTTGGGAGAATCAAGTTGATTGTCAAAAACTGATGATCATATCAATTCGTCAGCGCGAAAATCCAGAATACATCACCACGCATCAAAATCTAGTCCATCGATCCCAAAATCCCTCGGTCCCGTTGGTCTCGGATGCCCAATTGTCTATGCCAAGTAGCCGCACCACCAGGTTGTAAAGCTCGACGTTCTGAAACGGCGGAAGCACATATTCTTGGATCCGGCCGCTTTCTTCCTGGAATCGTCTCCGCACACTCTCGGCGAAGGGTCCTTGAGAAATGAAGACTGCACGCATAGAATGTTCGTCATTATCATAACCATGATTCTGTTGTAGCGAGCATGTCAGTTGCAGAGGAAAGATAACGTGGGAGGTGACCAAATATACCCCGATTGACATCAGGCTTCCATTCTCAACACGGTCCGTTAACACATAACCGGTCCTGGGGACGACCCAAATGGGTGCGAGACGTTGACTAGAGGAATAGTGGTACCGTTTTGGCATTGTGGGAGCCATAGTTGTCGAGTCGGTATTGTAGGTGTGCGTGTCTGTGGTAAACACATCGAATTTCCTCGATTCTGACGCGAGGACAAGGCGAGACAAGGTTGCAGTGACGTTGACATCAGGTTTAAACCAGAAGCCCATCGATGGCCAGCCTGTCTTAAACCATCAATATCGTCGAACAAGTTCGTCCGGACGTGGACAAATGGACAGACCGTCGACGTATTGAACCTCTGCACAAGCGGGCCAACCTTGCTCCCTCGCGTTCTGTTCGTGACACAAGATGTCATCCATATACACCATCTCCCATGAACTGGTGTCTTCCATCCCGTGATCGCTTACAAACAATATGTCCACTATGTGGGACAAGTTGCGTTCGTTGTGTAGACCTTGTACAAGGGTGTGAGCAAAGTTTGAAATAGCTGGAAGGGTTTTCTACAGGAATCTCAATATGATGGCAATGCGAGACAATCAGGTACTTGCATTCACGAGTTTTGAATCAGGGCCAGCTGCATGGCCAGCCTGATCAAGCATGGGCTCATACACTAATCCACGCGGAAGCCAACCAGGTCGGAGTAAACAGAAGTGGAGGAATAAGAGTAACAAGTGATGGTCACCTATGATCAGCCGCGGTCTTTGTTCCAAGGGGAGGTCTATCCATTCTAGCACCTGAGAAATTTTATCCTCAGGCGGATAACCTGGCTGGTGTCACAATGTAAAGCATGAGAGGAGAGCAAGGAAGTGATCTCAGAACAACAGCGAAGTTCGGAAAAAAAAAGCCACCAACCATAAACGGGACTTGATACCTCGGCGTGACACCGGAAGTTGTCATCAATGGGCCGGGCCTAAAGGACAGATCCCGGAAAGTGGTCGCAAGAAGAGATACGTGACATAGCGAGAAAAAGAACGGGGCAACATTCACTGCCTCGTAATGGGACAGAGTGACAAACAGACAAACGTACCACATGATGTTCGCAGAATATAATCCAGCTCTTTCGACAGTTTCCCATATCTAGACAAAACGGCAGACAGATAGCATTATGAACAAGATGAGAGATCGCTCATCTACGCATTTCAACACGTCCAGCGGTCGACTCACAGGTTCACCAAGCCACCATCGAGATTCACCTGCTTCTGGGTGGTTATTGACAAAAGTTGAACGGTACTGGGGGTCATAAAAATTCTGGGGAAAAGAATTCTCAGCCCCCTGAAGTAATTTCTTGAGAAGACCGAGTGCCAGTGGGGAAGGAGAGGGCACTGTGACCGCTCACGCACATTTGCAATGACGCCATGTGATTCGGCGTACAAACCAGTCCTACAATACGCTGAGTTGTATGTATTGCGACGCGGAAGGAGAAAGCATACAAGAGTGTCCAGTGATTACTATTAGGCGCGATAAACCTGAATAGCAATAATTTCGAGGTTAAATCAACTCACGGAAACGTCAGTGTCTGGGCCAAGAGATCCGATTGGTCAGTCACGTTGGAACATCTACGAAATCCTCTTATTCGCAAAGTGGGTTCATGCATGGACAAACATGGACACGACGAAAGACCGTTCACCATGACCAGAGTCACGGTTGTGGTACTGCAAAACCTCGAAATACTGCACACTGCGCGAATGGCATGCTGCAACTGTCCATCTTGATTTCCGACCAGCAGATTGCCGAGAATGAGTTCCGAAAGGTACCACCACGACTTACTGGGAAAATGGGTTTCATGTATTCAGCATGGATACCTTGCTTGCTAACGTTCGTAAGGTACGGCGCGAGCCCTCTGAGTAAGTAGTCTGATCTGAACAGGACATTAGCCGGAAGTAATCAAAGAGCTAGTAGAGACACACACCTAAATCCATCGAGGGATACGATTACAACAGTCCGCTGAAAAATATGTGTGCCATTGGATAAATCAGAGAGCCTAGGAAGTGATTCAGAGGGGGCCTCTGCCTTTGATGGTGGGGATAAGAGATATGCAAAGAGAACAACAAGCGATGCAGACGAAATGCCAAGGAATGAGGGTATCCAACAAGCAGCACCAAGTGGGCTTGAGGGGGGGAACCCACTTGCTTGCTTGTTTTGTTGCATCGACCAGCACTGGTCGTGGAAACTTCCAAGTGCTATCGCGTAAACAGTGACATATCAAGTACTACGTGAGAGTCCACTCCTCCCCGTTCCCCATTCACGTCAATATTTTGCAACAACCTCGTCTGTCGCTTCAATCAGCAGCTTCTCGATCCCGGCCTCGCGCGACGAGTGCCCCGCGTCAGGGACAATGCTCAATGTGAACGATTTCGAAGGCCCCGCCCCCCAGGCTGTCTTAAGTGTCCAAGCGGTCGTCGGCTAGGTCGCAGCAATCAGAACAAGAAAGAGAGAATGTAGCAGCAGTGAGGAACGTACGGGACAGACAACATCGTATCTTCCTTGTACGACGATAGTAGGTATGTGTCGACTGCATACTGACGTCAGCAAAAGCGAGTACGAGACAGAAGCAGTTCTACTTACATCTTTGCGATACTCTGCTCCTCCAAGAGCTGGCCTTCGCGCATAAACCCCTATCACATTATTAGCGTTTCCCTAAAATATACACTGAAATTTTTAAGACAGACTTCGTTGACGAAATAGTGGTTTTCAATGCGCGCAAAGGCACTGTGGATGCCACAGTCAGCAAGTGAGCACGCAACTAATACTCGGGAAGGAACGCACAGTGCAAACGTGTCTTGCTCTGCACGTCGGAGCATGTCTTCACTGACATACAACTTAGAGGTGGCCATCCTATGCGTGAAGGGGTCGCGGACCATGTTGACACCAAAAGTGGTCAGAAGAAATCACTCACTCCCATCTAGACCATGCTTTTGCAGCCCGTAGTTGTGTTTTCTCCTCCGACGAGTTGAGGAGCGCATGGTACGCAGTCACCAAGTCGTGCCGTTTGGAAGGATCCACAGGTGCAAGGTAACGTTCCCTGGAGCCGTGATCATAGATTTTCGGGGCCAACGAGTGGACGAATGGGCGGATTACAACAGGGCATAGACGGATAACAGGGGGAAATACTTACCACTCTTCTGGGAAGAGATGGGAAGAACCATCTTGATAGAAGAACTTAAGCTCGCTGGGGGTGCTCAGTGTATTCGAATGAAAAGGGATGCAAAGCCTACAAACCTCTTTCGGAGGGTGAAAATACCACTGCATCCACGTCGTAAGTAAAATTTGCGGTGGACTAGAAGAGTGAAAGGAATCACCGCAAGACAAGACTCACCACCCTTGTCGGGTGGGTCTAAGTGGTTCAAAGTTTACGTCAGATCGCGCAACGAAGTTCATCACACCCACTTGAGCATATGCTAGCGCAAGCGTTGATCCCTACCAGCAAATTCCACGAGTCAGTCGATCTCGCGGGCGAACAATGAGAGAGCATACCCAGCTACCACCGAACACATGCCATTTCTCGATCCCCAGTTTTTCGCGAAGACGCTCAACGTCCGCCACAAGGTCCCAAGTGGTGTTGTATTCAATAGAAGCAGCTCTGCACTACCGATCAATACATCGTCCTGATCCCGCAGGTCCATGAAGAACGAACGGAGTTGATTTTCCAGCACCACGCTGATCAAATAGGACGATCTAGTGGGGGGATCAGTGGGGACATAAAGTGGAGACAGGTAGGCAGACCTTGTATTTCTCTGGATTGAAAAATTGCCTGTCCTTGGGATCTACTCCACCACCAGGACCCCCATGAAGGAACACGACTATCGGGAGAATGTCAATGCTGGATGTGCTATGCATGTAATGCACCCGGAAACGTACCTGGGGCACCGTTCTTGTTTCCGCTAATTTCATAGCTATAGAAAACAATTGTTGGTACAGTGTATAAATGCAAGCAGATGGTGGAGCGCATCGCGAGACGAACTAGAGCGAGTGGATGAACGTTGGCGATGCCTGCACTTCAAGTCTCCCTTTCTCAAAAGGTTCGATTGGTGGGTACATTGCGCTGGTGGATGTTAACTGCGACGGAGATCGTGTATGGAGAGAGATCGATGGATGTGGTCTGCGATGGGAAATGAAAAGTCGAATTGGACGCCTCCAAATCCTAAGCCTGGACAAGATCAACATGTGGCCCCTTGAGGACTCTGACCACGCATTCTGTGTATGTAACTGAAAGCCGGTTGGCGAGTCATGGCTTGGAGGTTGTCCTTGACACTCTTGTGTATCTGCTCACCAGCGACGACGGTCGTCCGGGCTGGAGCAATTTATTCACTGGTTATTCTGCAGTTGGCGATGAGCCTGTACTAGTGGTGACGAAGAAATTGTGTACAACTGTTGCGATCACTGCGACCAGATGCAAGTGACGTGACGTCTGTCCGTATGTTGACCGAAGCCACAATAGGGTGCCACCGCTACCTCCCTTCATCATTGTCATCATCATCGTTTTGCTATGGAATTTCCTCTGCCAGACGAATTGGCTGGGTTGACCTTCAACCACCTTGATGTCCCGTCTCTTCTGAGATGCATGCAAGTGAGTTCACATATATACAGGTCTTGTGCCGCTCGCTGACAATATCGTTCTTGTTATTTCATTGTCGACACAAGGTCTGCAAGTTATTCCATTCCATCATCTCGGGAAGCACCCGGTTGACCTACAAGATCGAGTTGTTCGCATCCTACATGGAGGATAACGAACATTCGTCCATGGACACTGTCGGCCGACTGAATACCCTACGAGAGTATAATCGGGTTTGGAACCATATGGAATGGTCATCATCCGGGAGCATTCCCATGTCCGATGGACAATGTTGGGAGTTTTCAGGTGGCATACTTGCGCAGTCAACTCACGAAAACCAACTCTCCTTCGTTCAACTACCGTGCAAGCTCAAGGGCATTCCAGAAAGGAGATGGTCTGTTCCATTCGATCTCAGAATCCGTGACTTCACGTTAGACAATTCCCAAGACCTCATTGTCTTACTTGAACTGACCGGCACCATGTGAGTGTAACGCCCACTATTTGCATGGTCTTATAACAGCTCCGTAACTAGTCCGAACATGTCATGCACGCTTCATTTACGCACTCTTGCTGGGGAGCTTCATCCCCGCGCTGCTGTAACACAGATAACGCATGCGGTCACGGGTTTGCACGCCGATTTCTCCTTTCTGATACAGATCTGTGGCAAGCACCTCGCTATCCTCTTTTATGATCAGCTCGGTACATCGTCTCTAAATTCTTTCCACGTCTGGAACTGGCGAACTGGACATCAGCAAGTTGTCAGTAATTTGTCCCCCTTTGCTTGCTTCACTATTGATTTCCTCTGTAACCAGCATATTTACACATCAGAATTTCAATCCTATGCCTTCATGACAGAGGACCTGATTCTAGCAGCAATCCTCAGATCAGACAGGGAGCCCACTTTGCAAGTGCTGAGCGTATCCACAGCATATGCCAATCCGGTTCTTTCGTTGGTGGACATCCCCTACGTATGTGAATTGCAGTATCCCGAGCTCCAAGGAAACTTGGAATACTTCTTGATTCGAGCGGAGCCCACACCAACTTGGAGACCTCCCGCCGATTCAAGGGTTCCCTTTTACGGTTCCCGGAAGGATTTCATCTTCACGATTTCCACGCGCATCATCTCGGGTGAGGCGCACGAGAGTACGATCCTCTTGGTACCTCTATCCACGCTACTCTTGGAAGTCGAGCGTTCGCGCGCTGTCCGTCGCCGTGTCGTCTCCTGGCCGGCCTGGGGTCCGAGTGGAACACGAATGCTTTGCAGGGAACCATCTGAGACTTGGGTCTGCTATACCTACGGCATGAAATTTATCCTAGGTCTGCGATGGAAAAACGGACATAAAGCGCGAGTCTTCGATTTTAATCGCTATGCGGCGAGGAAGGATGTTAAAATGAGCGTCGATTCCCCTATACCGTGGAAGCGTCTTGCGAAAGAGACGAAAACCGACGGTCGGTATGAAGGTTTCTCCCGAGAAGTGGTTACAATGTTACCTGGGCGTGTCGTTACTATCACACTTGAACATTCGGAGGATGGCTGGGATGCTGCCATGATTGGGGAGGATCACATTGTGATGGTTCAGGTAAGATATTTGCTGTCGAACAATGTGATAGCTGACCTTTTCCGTCGTGGCAGCCCAATTCTTCCACGTACGGCTACATGGCTATGTAGAGTTTAACAAGGTGAATGCTTGGATGTGTCGAAATCACGTGTTTTATCCTCTGAACGAGTGGCTCCAATACCCATCATTTTTGGGCCTTTATTCGACCCTAAAGCTACTGATGTGGGTCTCATTGTGTCCAGTGCAGCGTCAGCCTTTCCATGTCATGAATGTCCCTGGGTCCCCGAGCTCGTCAGTCTTTATTGTTCCCTACAGAGTAAGTAAGTTAGATGGTGTGTATGCTGAAATGTCATAGTCAGACAAAAACAAGCTACATATTATAATGTCGAGTGAATACAATGGAGCCTAAGGAGCGGTCTATACATTGACTGTGGCTTCTCCAGCCCCACAATACCCAACGCCTCGCAAGTTCCAAGGAAACCTCGAGTCTTGTACACGTCCAGCACTATCCGTGGCACGGCTCAGTACCGTCACCCTCAGTTTCCCCCGACCGCTTCCCACTGCCACGTCGTGAGCCAATAACATATTGTTCATGTTTTCTTCGTCCAACATCAGATCGATGGTGCACTCCCATAGTGCCCAGCTCCATTGCCCTTCTTGGTACGTAATCTCGCACTGGTTCCAGGTGATGCCGCCATCCACGCTCACATCGACACGTTCGATGGGACAATCCGAGTAGGCATATCCGCATGCCTTCAATGGCAGTTCTTCTGCAGATGAAGACCGAAGCCGCTTGACGTTCGTCACGACGGAGTTGCACGGTAGGTTCTGCATAGAGGGAACTCGGGACCACCAGCCTTCCGATTCTGCCATCTTCTTGCTCGTCACCTACACGCAAGTTGGTCAGGCGGACACGGCAATCGGGCGTCATACGTACATGTTCTGGTAATATCCTGTAGTCTCGCTGCTGATAAAAGTTGGGCGACTCCTCCCGGGAGATGGAGATATGATCCACCCATTTGACCCAGCGCATGCCAGAGTACCCCGGGACGACCACACGCAACGGGAAGCCATGGTCAGGGGTCAAGGGTTCGCCATTCATCTGTCCGTGTGGTAACACATCAGCGCGGGACAGATATTCATCGCATCGGCTTGTGTTACCTCGTACGCAAGGAGAACATCCCCGTCCTTGCTCATCGCTCTCTCCAGGGGGATCGAACCGCCGTACGACGTGTCCTGCTCGCATGGCGCAATGTTGGACGCAAAGCATGCGTGGAGTCCCTCCCACGATGCGCTGTCGTCCGGAACACCTGCGCGGAGAAGGATGTCCCGTAGCGGCGCACCGGTCCAGCGGACATTGGCAATGGTGCCCTCGGACCAATTAATGCCTTCCACACTTCTCCCGGTCTTCTCGGCCATCTTGGCGCGACGGTTCCCAGCGCACTGCATCCGAGTCGTATCATAAGTCGGCTCGCGAAAGGATAAGATGGAAACGTGGACGAACGACAAGGGTAGCGAGAACATCTTTCCGCGGCAAGGAATCCCGCACTTGTTTGAGTGTGAGGTCGAGTTGCTTGATGCCGTCTATTTCACCATCTATGTTGACGGTGTATTGCTCTGTATCTGATCGAAGGTCCTTGATGCTGGCTACGGAAGTGGCACAAGCGTAAGGTGTCCAGGGGGTGGGCAAATCAGACTCGGACTCCGGAGCATGATGAAAGCCAGGGACGTACAGTGATTGCGAGCGTAGACCAAACGCAGTGGAGTGATGGGGTGGCTGGTGAGCTCCGGGAGAGATGGTGGTTCTGCATTGTAGGGCTTGTTGCCCAGCACGCGAAGGTCGGTGAAGCCCATGAAGTAGGATAGTGAGAAACAGTGCAGCAGAGCAGGAACAATTTATAGCAACCGGGTCTTAGTCCCCGGCTAATGGTTTGCGATACGTAAATTGAGGCGTCTCAGGGGAAGCCGGGTCTTGTTGTTCGGTTCGGACGGCTCATGCAAGGCAACCCCATGATGGCGGTGTCAGGGTACTGCTATTGCACGATTACATGAATAGTTTGCCAAGTGTATGAGTTATCTAGATAGGTCCTATGATAATCACTCGTCCGCTTCACCCGCAACGATAACGTCGTCTAGAGGAAGCAACATCAATCTCGGCTCATGGTGACAACTTCTCTACTTACCAATCTTGAGGACCGCCCGCACGAGCTGCAACGATCGTTCAGTCAAGGATCGTGAGGCACACAACGTACATACCTGTGTAGCAAGCAGATATTGTTGTCGTTTTGAGATCAGTGGATCGTACACGAACTGCTTCCTCATATCTACGGCCGGATTAGACATGCCAGCATGAAGCTACGCAGGAACGTACCGTTCTCGTCTTGGCCGGCACAGTCAATCCCCAAATGAGAATTCCTCTCTGTCACTTGCTTACTCTTGACCTGGGCGAGCGTCTCGATCGGCGAGAGACCACTGTTCTCTGCAAGCGCAAGCGGAATGGCATCGAGAGCGGCGGCAAAAGAGCGCATTGCGTATTGTTCTATCGAGGGGATCTAGATGAAAGTCAGTCAAGGAAATCCCTGCCAGACTTTGCAGGTACCTACCTGGTCGGCAGCCTTTGCCACGGCGATGGAACAGCTGATATCGGCGGCCCCCCCACCATAAACCACTCTGTTGTCGACAACAAGATTTCGGACGGCGCATATAGCATCGTGCAATGCCCGCTTTGCTTCATCCACGATCTGAAAAACAATGAGTAACATGTAGGGCATGCGACGGATACCCATACCATCTTGTTCGATCCACGCACGAAGATGGTGACGGCACGGGTGTTTGCACATTCTTCGATGACAAGCATCTTATCACGCGTCGTGCCAAAGGTGATTTCGCGTACGATGCCCGCTTTACCCAGCTTTTCTGCTGTGAGTTCCTCGAATCGGGGCACGATGCGGCCATGTGTAGCTATAGCGATCAGCTGAGAGAGGCATTACAGCTCGAGTATTGGGTTGTGGATATGAATGGGGCGTTACCTCGATCTCGGGTCCGCCAACCCACCGTACAGCCGGCAGCTCATTCTGCATCAACAAATGATTCGCTTCGTCGTCGAAGCCCCATTGACATATCACCAGGTTGGCACCTGTGTCCTTTACCATCTTGATCATGTCCCCGAACTTTTCCTTTTCGTAATCTCGGAGTTTCTTGTACTCCTCGACAGACGTGATGTCCAATTTGTGCTTCGTCTTTGGGCGTGGCGGCTCGAACGGGCAAGTGAGGATTGCAAGGCGGGCATCTTTGACAGACGAGGGCATTTGTGGGTGCGACATGTCCTTGTCAATGAGCACGCCCTTGATGAGGGTAGTGTCAGCCAGAGAGCCGCCGACTTTTCCGTCCACCTTGATAAGGTCAAAGGGAACATCACGACGTTCAATATCTGCAACCGTCAGTACTGCATCTACGGCGATCTGTGCAAACTGCCTGAGCTCTTTCGAGACGCTGTCGAGACAAGCGTCAGTCCAGCGTAGGGCGAGGATGAGGAAACGCACATTTTGCTGCCCAGACTTGTCATGGCAGTTTTGATCAGATTTTCCTTGTTTTGGGATGAGAATTCGACGCGATCTGAGATGTGGTCGAGTTGTTCGATGGCCACTGCGCAAGCCCTGTCGAAGCCATCTGCGATACGGATGGGATGGATTCCTCTGTCGAGGAGAGCTTCACTCTCCTCGAGAAGGGCACCGGCAAGGACTTGAACAGCGTTGAACGCTGGTACTCAGATGTCGAAAGCGGAGCACGTACCAACGACGCCGGTGGTGCCGTCACCAATCTCGTCGTCCTGGCTCTTGGAGAGCTGTACGAGGAGTTTTGCGATCTGATGCTCGACCTCCATCTGACCGAGAATGGTCGCGCCGTCGTTTGTGACGGTGATGTCTCCGTCTGGGGAGATGAGGATTTTGTCGAGACCTGCGAGCTGGATGTGATGGTGATCGGGTGAACGTGCGATGAAGAACGTACCTCGCGGCCCAAGGGACGTGCGAATGATGTTTGCGACTGTTCTCGCGGCGAGGATGTGGGACTAGATGGGTACGTGAGAATGGGGTCGATGGGGCGGGTGACGGAGCGTACCTTGATGGCGTCTATGCCATGACTCCTGGTTTTCTTTCCTTGTTCCCTGAGGATAATAAATGGCCGTCCATACTACTAAGAGTGAATATTAATCAGTGTAGAGGTGGAGGACGCACTTCGTCGGTTGCGTAGACAGCCTCTGGTTGAGCCATTGCAGGACGCGAGCGTGACAATGATTGAGGTGATGACAGCTCTTGATATGAGGTGTGACGCGTGACTTGGGTTTATTGACCAAGACTTTGACTTTGACTTTGAACCACAACTCTGACATGGAACACGAAATTGACGGCTGGATCGAACAGCTCGGCCAATGCAAACAACTAGCAGAGGCAGACGTAAAGAAACTATGCGACAAGGTTCGTGACTCGCCACACCCTTCCGATCGACACTGACCGACTTGCAAAGACGAGGGAGATACTGATGGAAGAATCCAACGTGCAGCCAGTCAGGTGCCCGGTCACTGTCTGTGGTGATATTCATGGCCAATTTGTACGTACCGTCTCCTCGGCGTGATCTATTGCTGATCAGGTCGTTTGTCTCGTGCCCATGTTGTTGATGCACAGCATGATCTCTCAGAGCTCTTCCGAATCGGCGGAAACTCACCGGACACTAACTATCTCTTCATGGGTGACTACGTGGACCGCGGATACTACTCGGTCGAAACCGTGACGCTTCTTGTCGCGCTCAAGTTGCGGTATCGGGACCGTGTCACAATTTTGCGGGGCAACCATGAGTCGAGGCAGATCACGCAGGTGTATGGGTTTTATGACGAGTGCTTGCGGAAATACGGGAATGCCAACGTGTGGCGTTTCTTTACGGACCTATTCGACTTTCTCCCTTTGACTGCGCTGATCGACAACCAAGTGAGTAGTCTCAGAGCGGTGACTTGCCGTGCATGGTACCTCGCTATGGATGGGTCTGCTGAGCACTCGATAGATATTTTGTCTTCACGGCGGACTTTCGCCGTCGATTGACACGCTCGACCACGTTCGGTCGATCGATCGTGTCCAAGAGGTACCTCACGAAGGACCGATGTGTGATCTGCTATGGTCTGATCCTGATGATCGGTGTGGATGGGGAATCTCACCTCGCGGGGCGGGGTACACGTTCGGGCAGGATATTTCGGAGGCGTTCAATCACAACAATGGGTTGACGCTCGTGGCGCGAGCCCATCAGCTGGTGATGGAAGGTGAGTGGCAGTGGCGGTTGCTGTGCAGTCGGGCTGACATGGGGTGCAGGGTACAGCTGGGGACAAGACCGGAACGTTGTGACGATTTTCAGTGCCCCGAATTACTGCTATAGATGTGGCAATCAGGCGGCGATTATGGAGATAGACGAAAAATTGTCGTACACATTGTGGGTACTGTTTCTTTCGTGGGGGTGGATGCTCACGCGTGGATGCCAGCCTTCAATTTGATCCTGCACCGCGGGCGGGGGAGCCTCTTGTGTCGCGGCGGGTGCCAGACTACTTTTTGGTGAGTGTGGACAGTCTTGTGTGGGCCGTGGGCTTATGGGACCACAGTGATGACAATAGAACGGGTGTGGATAATAGCGTACATAGTGCCTGCATTGTGTATCTTAGTACTTGAGACAAAGCGGACGAAAACAAATACAGGACAACAGGGTTGATATTCCACGTTGAAACCACCCTCGACATCGTGCAACACGACGAGCAGCAGGCCTTGACAGCGTCGCTAGTGACCGCGAGGCAACAACGTGTCCGTGCTGCATGTCCTTCTCCGGCACGCCCCTTGGTCAAGGCAGACGTCTCGATCACCACACCTTCCTCAACAAGCCCTCGAGCCAAAACAGCCACCAGCTCCACTTCCAGCCCAGAGATCTCGTACAAAATACACAGCGCGCCATCCCCACCTCCTACGCGTACGGGTGTGTACATCACTCTCGCATTGCTCGCGCCTCACTCACGCTTCCGACAGCGCGCCGACCGCATCTTCCAGATCGCCTCCAAGACCACCATCCAACTCCGCGCCGAGTCTGGATCCATCAGACACGCAGGACGAGACTGCCCTCGTCCGCTACGCACGCCTCAAGCGTGACCAGTCCCTCAACAACCTCCAGCCAGAAAAGTGGACCGTAAAGGACACCTCCGTAAACATCGCTGCCGCCTTCAACCAGGCTGCGTCCACGTCACACGACATGGCCCCCAACAACCCAAACAGTGCCTGGGCATCTGGCTCCCAGACAAACCTCAACGTACCCCGCAGCACATCTGTCGAGTATGAGAAGGAGACCCATTCCACCTCCACCCGTCGCTTGGCTCCTCCCCCCAGCCGTCTCACACAACGGAACAAGCCCCTCTCAAAACAAGCGTCCGCTCTCACACACGTATCCGACTCGGAAGCCGAGGAACAGCCCTCCCAGTTCCTCGACAACAGCGCGCGCGGAAAAAGCCCCTTCGAACAAGCCCTCGATATATCCAAACGTGCCATCAATACCGCTACCTCCTTCTATCTTCGGCAGCGGTCAACCGAACCCGCAGACGTCTCCGCAGCGACCACCAACGGCAAGGAGTCTAGCCTCGACTATGAGGAGCTAGATCGTGAATACAAGGAGCTACAACAACAGCGTTCCCAAGAGGACGAACAGTCCGCTTCAAGAAGGGCGTCTGCCAACAGGCGTAACCGCATGTCGCTCGACAACAAGGCCTATCGCCCCTCAAATTCCGACTTGGAAGACTCAGACGACCAGATTTCCGACGATGGAAAAAAGCGCAGAAAGAAGTTGAGGAAGAAGGATCTGGGTCCCGGTACATTGACTTCGCTTCCAGTAGCTGGCTACGACAAGCGGAGAAGAAGGAAAAAGGGACCCAAGGGCGGTGGGGCCGAACTCGATGGCGCCGAGGATGACCAAGAGAGCAGTATCGACAGCGAACAGGTCAGCTCACAAAGTTTGCCGATGTAACTCCTTTTCTAACGTCTCTGCAGCACTCGTCCGCACAGCCCCCACCTGCAAGTCGGGAGTCCCTGTTACGCACGTCCGGCCCACCCTCGACACGAATATCTGTACCCCGTGCCTCCGTGCCTCCGCCATCCAAATTCCACGCTGAGCTGGAAAGTGGTTTACCTGACACTCAACCTGGTTTGGAGGTAATTTTGGAGAGCGATGAACCTCCTGCGGTGGATGGAATTACCGATACCTCTGATTCTCGCTCTTTCTCAATTGGCGGTCTCCTCGGCCGTCTAGTCAACAGAGTAGCAAGGTTCTTCTTGGGCATCCTTGAATGGATATTCCGCATCATATCGCTCGTATTCTTGACGATTGGGCGCCTCCTGGGTTTGACAGTGAACATTTTCTTCCTCAAGCCGACTACACTCGTACGCTCCGTTGAACCTCAGTTGTTCACATATCTCGCCAGGCTCGCTGTTGTAGCGCTCGTCATTTACCTTGCATGGTTCAAGTTTTATGATCCACTAGCCCAGCTGCTTCCTTATCGTGTTTCCCCTCACCCATATCACGCGCCAGGAACACCTATCACGAACCTGGATGAACTCGTTGCACGGTTGCAGAACATCGAATCCGCACTCTCTGGTCTTTCGCTAGACCACCAACGAGCGCGAGCTCAGCAGGACCTTGAGGCGCGTGCACACGGAGAGGTTGTGAATAGGATATATGGTCTTGAAGCACGCGTACGCGAAGAGGCAAAGCGGGTATCAGAGGCAGAGACCCACCTCCAAGCTTCGGCAAGCCAAGGCCTCTTGGACGTTAGGAGACAGATCGATGTACTCCATGCTCAACTCAGCGCGGTTGAATCTGCTCCGCGAGGGACATCCCCGCCTATCTCGCCACCCCCACCAACCAGTGACGAAGAAGCACGCAAACAGTTGAAGCTGCTTGAAGATCGGCTGGGTGATATCGAAGGAGGAGTCAAGGAAGCCCTCGAACTCTCGAGGAATGCTGTCAAAGACCCGGCGCCTTCTGGGCAAGCGTGGTGGTCCAAACTTTCCTCTGCCGTCAGTTCTGGCAAGGGTCTTACCATCAAGTCCAGCGATGGTACTGACGTATCCGGTCTAATATCCCACCTCGTCGATACTGCTGTCGTGCGGTCCATCACAGGCGATATCGTTTCCCGCGCCGACTTTGCCCTACATTCTGCAGGGGCTCGCCTTATACCGAGTCTCACCTCGCATACCCTTGAGATGCGTCCAACCACATTACGGGGTACGGTGCTCAGCTGGGTGACTGGCCACGGGCGTGAGATGGGCCGGTCACCGATCACAGCGCTGCATCAAGACATTCACAGCGGACTCTGCTGGCCCATGATCGGAGACTTTGGTCAGCTGGGCGTCGCGCTCTCTTTCCCTGCTTATATCACCGACATCACGATCGATCATGTTGCCAAAGAAGTTGCGTTTGACCTCCGGACTGCCCCTCGAGATATGGAGGTGTGGGGACTCGTGGAAGGGGAGGAGAACCTTGAAAAGGTGGTAGCCTTTCGAGCAGAGCGAGCTGCCCAGCGTGCAGAAGCTGTGAGAGTTGCGGAAGAATCTGGTTCTCCCTTGCCCGAAGAGCTCGATGAAGATGACTACCCACCCACGCTCCCCGCGGACCAACCCTTTATTCGTCTGGCTTCGTTTACCTACGACATCGACGCGCCGTCCAACATTCAGACATTCCCCGTGCGCCAAGAGATTCAGGATCTCGGTGTTGATTTCGGTATCGTGGCGCTCGTCCTCAAGAACAACTGGGGCAAGAAGGAGTACACATGTCTGTACCGATTCCGTGTCCACGGCGAGCGACTTGGTGGGACTCCACAACCGTCTATCCTGGAAGACTCATGACCAGGGCAAAATGGTTTGGAGTTGTATATACTATTCTTGATATTTTTTTTTCCTTCTTTCTTTCATCTCATTTTCTTCTTCTCGTATGCAGCACTCTCGTTCAAACGCGCTCCGTTTCCGGTCTGCTAGATTATTCATCTAATGCTACTTGCCCGTTGTACTGATGACCATGACGACAATGCAAATTTGCTTTGACCTGCGCACGATCATTTGACGTGTTCTGAGACAAACAATGCAATTCCGATTGGCAAACGTCCGGACTCTATATGCAGGATACGATGGAGCACTGATCTAGGAACACATCTGAGATGGTATCAAATACCGGGGATGCTCTGAAAATGGGATATCAGTAAATGTTCCAATCCTCTATAATTCTTGGCCAGTCGCGTCGGTGACAGGAGTTGTCAAGCCGTCTCGAACACCGATTTTGACATCCCACTCCTTAATGCCAACCACGCCACCAAGTTCACGCCACACCCGGGTCATGCCCTTCCTCCGAGTCTCAGACATGGAGAGGAGGGCGGGCCAATAGACCTCGTGATTATATGTGAATGGTGCCGCGCCCAACCAGCTGTCACTGACGAGCTGGTCGGGCTCAAACAGCTTGGTATCGGCTTGTCCCTGGTCCCTTTCCTCGGCGGTTCGCCATAGGCCACCGTCGTCCGGGACGGGATTGAAAATCATCTTTGCCCGCGTCACAGGGTCGAGAAACGGGTTGATGAGCTTGAAGAACGTGCAGACGAGCCAGGGGAGATGTGCGATGAGCGCTGCACCGAGACGTTCTGGATAGTGCGTTTGCAAGATGTGGGTGACTTGTCGGGCGGTGGAAAAACCGGGCGCCTGCGCCTTGTCCGCGTAGTCAATCATGAGCGCGATCGTCCTGTGATACGCACGCTACGTGAGCGACGGTGCTTTGGAAAAGAAGCGCGGAACGCGACACGTACTCGACACCAGGGGCCATGAGCTCGATGGCGCGCTCTAGGATCCAGAAAACAAAATGGATCTGCCGCGGACCCTCTTGGGTGTTTTGTCTGCTCGGACACATGTAGAGGGCTGGTCTGCCGTGCGTATCGTACCCAAAGATGAACTCTTTGCCAGTGACGGCTTCGGGTTCGACGTGCTCTGGGGTGATGAGCGTGTAGAGCCCGAAATCGCGCCTCCATTTGAGGGTGCCTTCGAGGCGCTTGATGGCCTCGGACACGTCGTGTTTTGTGGCGCGTATGTAGCGCAGGATGCACTCGTATGACTAGGACAGACATGGCGCGTGAGATGGGTCAGGAGAAGGAGAAAGGGGAGACGAACGAGCCACATGCGTTCCTGTTCCATCAACGCGCCCTTTTCCGTGTCGTCGCCAGGGAGGACATATTCTGGGTTGGCAAAGTGGGCGAGCACGCGGTCGTACTCTGTGTGCTCTTTCTCGCTGAGCTCGTGGTGCGGTGCGACGTTGGGATGGGATGGAACGGGGAGCGGTGTCTGGATCGAGGAAGACATTGGAAGCGAACAAACACTACGCGATCGTTGACTAAGCACTTTGTCAGGCCATACTCTTACTATGACATCATCAAAAATACCCCTTATATAATAGCACGCCATCCACGAGGCCGCTTTTCCTCAAACCATCACGATGAAGTTGAATCTGGATTACACTGTGTACAAAGGCCACCAATCCGGAAGGATCGTCAAGTCCCAGGGGCACATGGACGACCTCGCCCCTGACCAAGTCCTCCTCAAGATCACCCACGCAGGGTTGTGCGGCACCGACGAGCACTACAAGACCGCCGACATGGTCCTCGGTCATGAAGGCGTAGGGATCGTCCAGAAAGTCGGCACCGAGGTAGACACCTTCAAAGTGTATGTATTTCCCGGATCAGGAGGCTTACCCTTGTACTCACACCGAATCAGCGGGGATCGCGCCGGCTGGGGGTACCTGCACGATTGCTGCATGCACTGTGAGCAATGTTTAAGCGGGAACGAGATATTCTGTGATCGACGTGCCATGTACGGGTCGTCCGACCTGGACCAGGGCGCGTTTGCCTCGCACGCCGTCTGGAAAGCCGCCTTCCTCTTCCATATCCCCGAGTCGCTTTCCTCTGCAGCAGCAGCCCCGCTTATGTGTGCTGGATCCACCGTGTTCAAGCCGCTGCACACGTACGTTCGATCCACCGACCGCGTTGGTGTTGTGGGGATCGGCGGCCTTGGACACCTCGCTATTCAGTTTGCTGCCAAGATGGGATGTCAAGTTGTCGCCTTCTCCAGCACAGACAGCAAAAAGGAAGAGGCACAGAAGCTTGGTGCGACCGAGTTCTACGCGACAAGGGGCAAGAGCAAGCTTGAAATCGGACAGCGTGTCAACCATTTGATCATTACGACCTCATCGCTGCCCGATTGGAATTTGTAGGTCGCGCGTGGTTTTGGAGAGCGGTGCTAATCACGCTACTGGACAGGCTGCTACCGGTTTTGGAGCCAAGAGGCATCATCTTCCTCGTGACTGCGTCAGATAAGGATCTCGTTTTTCCAGCCGGGACGATCTTGGGCAAAGGTATCCGCATCCAAGGGGGCTTGCCGTGCTCGCGGGGGTTACACATCAAGATGCTGAGCTTCGCGGCGCTGCACGGCATCCAGCCCATTGTCGAGGAATTCCCGATGAGTGTCGAGGGGATTGAGGACGCGATGGCGAGGCTTGAACAGGGCAGGATCAGATATCGCGCCGTCATGGTCGTGTGAACTGGCCTGGACCAATTATTGTAGTAAATATTTTTCGGTGTCTCGATTTGGCAATCGAACGTATGACGTCAGGGGATACATTTGGTTCGGAGCAGATCAACTTAGTTTGCAGTTGACTTGCCATGTTGTCGTTGAGAGCAGCAGCAGCCCGCACACGAGCAATCACAGCCTCCCCGTCCTTCTCCTCCTCCGTCCGTTGCCCAACGTCAGTCCTCCATTTGCCCCTGTCTTTGCCATCTTATCTCCCCCTTAATCTAGCACCACACACGCAAACGCTCCAGAGGTCATTCTTTCCCTCGTCCCTACATACTTCTCTCACCTTGTTGCTCGACCAGCCCGACAGAAAGAAACGGCACGCCTCGTCCATCGACAGCGCCCCTGGATGGAACGAAGACCTCGCAACCCCATCCGAGGCCTTTATAAAGGTACGTCGTCCCCCTTCATCAGTGCCACCCCCCTCACGCGCACCAGGCCGACCGTGAGACGACGACCTTTGACGACATGCAGCAAAAGACGGTCGACTACGTCCATCTGCACCACCATGACCCCGACGTCGAACAAACCCACGCAACCTATGCCCGCGAAGAAATCGGCGGTCCCCTCGGAAATCCCCGCGTTGGCGAATTTGAAGGGGTGGTTGGCAAGGACGATCTTGGCCCGGACGAGGCGCAAGTCGAGCCCGACGGCCGGGTCATGGCGAGGCGTATTGTCCACGAAGAGACTGTTCGCCAGGGCCCGGTCTAGTCCGGGCCAAGCAAACGTAGTAAGTCGTTTACGCTCGGCAACATTGAATGCTTGGTAACCCGTGACTCGTAGGTTTGAAATTCAAGACGTTGGGCTTCTCAGTCACCCCCTAAGGGTCGTGGCACATTTTCCCGTCCAATTCCACCGAAACACAGAAACACATTTGATTTTGTAGCACTCGAGTCCATGTTCCAATGTTCATACCGTATCGAAATGTACAACACTATAATACAAGAGTGTATTACCATCGTAGCCTTTGTACAAGCAGTTCAAGGGATCACTAATGATGATCATTCGACGGTTTCGACTCCCCAACCGTCTCCCCAGGAATGATAACTGGTCCGACACCGAATGCGCCATTCCCAGGCAATGTCTCGGGCTTTGCTCTGGTTTCCCTCGGAGGAAGGCGAACCGTTCCACCGAAAGGGGGTATCACAGGTCCAGGCCCAAAGTTGCCACCAAACGGCCGGCCAAAGTTTTGTGGGAGGTGTAGCAGTCCAGGCCCGAGTTCAATCTTGGACGATGGTGACTTGTCTGCGGGCGTCGCGTTAGCAACGGACGCATGGGGAATCGTGACATGGTAGGTGGTGTCGGCAACCACTTGGTTGACCGAGGTCACTCTCCTGGGGTCAAAGTAACCGCGGATGGGGAGTTTAGGGTGCTGAGGATTCTTCTCCGTGGGTTCAATTCTGCCAAGATCGGTCAACATGGGGGGGCCACGACGGGAAAATAGACAGCTTACACCAGATTGAGAGAAGATATCGCCCTGCTTTCCGATGGGGCACCGAGAACGAGGAATTTGGAATCGGAAAGTGCCGTGTAAAAGAGTCCGACCAGCCCAGACTGGGTCGACGAAACGCCCCTCAGATCAGCGATATGATGCGATGTCACGGCAATAATAGCGCAACGTACGAGGGATCCCTGGTTGCCCACTTGGACCTCTGTTTGACCCTCGATGTTGACAACCGTACCGGAATCCTGAGGGTCCGCGGCGCTCTGCTCGAGAAGCTGGGTCTTGTATTCGTCTCGAGAAACCGGCTTTCCGTTAACGGTGATGTCGCAATGTGCGGCAAAGGTGGCATCAAAGACGGTATTGAAATCGTCCTGGTCTTTCGATTGCAGGATGCCCGTCAAGTGGGACGCCGCCCAGGCAGAGAGAGAAGGGAGGACGATGTTCACGGACATGACTATGTGGTGGGTTCGCTTTGAGTGTGTGGTCGAATTCCCCTTGTTTGAGGGGGGCGTTTTATATGCGACCGTGAACACGTTCGGGCGGCGATGCCTGCGCCCATTTCGCAGCCATGGCGATGCGCATGCTGTGGCGGGGGCTCCCGGGGCTCCCCGCCTACGTCTCGTCTGAGGAGCACAAGCTCCTATGCAAGCACGGAGGCACGGTGTCCTGACTTTTAGCCAAATTGACTGTTGTATACCCGTGGCAGTCGCCGTCGCCGCATCGGTGATTCACCGACCGCTGCGGTGTCAACGTTTAAAGAAATCGGTAGGGTATTCGGATCATGCCTGCCATCCGCTCGACAGCAAGTGCAGATTCGGATCCTTACTGATCGCAGTTTCACTGGAAACTTACTTAAGTAGACACGTTACTCATCGAATAGAGAGAGCGGCTGACAAGTCCCAGGACGGTGGTCGCCATATATATAACGCCAGAATGATGGCGGATAAGCCGCATCCGCTATCCGCGATGTCCACGAAAGGATCTCAGGAGGCTAGGGGCATTAAGGGGCATATTTAAGGAAGTAGCTTACCGTGCGTTTCAGGTTGACATCGGAAGACTGACTACTGCGCGGAGTCGTGGGAGTATCCGTTCCGCAACCTGCGAACAAGACCATGGAGTAAATATTATATCGGCGGTACGGCGCCAATCTACCGAATGCTACAACACAAAATCGCCAGGCTGCACCAACCTCAGACTGAGCGGAACCTGTGCGGTCATATCGTCACCAGCCGGAGGCCGAACGACGGGGACCTGGAGGCCATTAATCTTCCAGTAGATCTCCTTGACATTCCCATTTTCATCTGGTATACTCGGTAATGCGAAATGGATGCGTGAGATAAGCGTCGTCAACACTTGCTCTGATGCGATTATTCACGCCTGTCAATTTAGCGCATAACATGTCCTGACTGCGGGGCTTACTCATTTCCATTTCTGCAAATTTAAAGCCGCTGTAAGGGCATGTGTCAGATAGGATAAGAATAGAGGTGTGGGAGCAACACGTACATGCATGCTCGACCACCACCGAGGAAGGTCATCCTGAAAATGTCACGATCAGGATACTGTGGAACGATCCGTATACACTTACATAGACGCATAAACACCTGGGTATTTCATCCCACCTTTCACTCCCGGGGTCTTTTCTGAGGTTACACAAGACTTTGTTTCACCCGCGGCTTCAGAATCTCCATTCAGTCGAACACGTTCGCCTGAAGCGTTAAGCCACCGCTCAGGCCGCCACTCCGACGCATCTTCTCCCCAAAGGTCCTTATTGTGATTCGCAGCTAAAAGGGACATAATCAGAGTGGTACCTTTGGGAATGACAATTTCGGAGAGCATCTCCCCAGAAATAGATTTGATGGGCCGATAGAGCGGAAGTACAGTGTCTTCACGAACGCTGGAAATGAAAAGCTTTGAGCTGTTGGCAGATGATGAATTTGACCGCCTTACGTTCGGCTCAGCAGCGAGGTAGGCGGGTACATCCTCAGAGTCTCTCGAACGACGGCATCGAGGTACGGAAGACCCATGAGGAGGTCGTAAGATAAGCCAACCTCTTCCCAGGGATCTGTGATGTCGTGCGACGTAGCATACTTTTGTTTCGCATCCCGTACTTCGCTACGCAAGCGGGCTTGAACATCTGGCCTGCTAGCCAATATCCAGAGGATGCGACCTACGGCAGTCGTCGTGGTTTCAAATCCTGCAAATATTATCGTGCTAAATAAAAGATCGAGAATGCTAGTTAGTCACGTTCATGATTTAAGCTCACTTCATTTGCCCTAGTAGCTCCTCATCCGTGAGCCTGTCAGCGTCAGAGGATGACATGTTTGCCCTTACTAAGGCAACATCATTACCACGACCGTGTAAGAAGATGCGTTAAACTCACACATGATGCTCATGATATCTTTACCTTTCATGCGAGATCTTAAACCTGTAGGACCCTCTGGTTCAACGCGACCCTCCATAATTGCCTTTTTCTCCGCAAAAATACTTTTGCTCGTTGCGTCCATGACTTGTACCACACGACGGACGTCCCTGAGGGCCTCGAGCGGAGCCCAGTCCATTATTTTGTTACGCCAGTATAAGGAGAAATTTCGCGTGACGAAGGGAATGAGCGGCCGGACCATAAGCAGTCGGAGAGTCGAAGGACTGTCGGAGGGGAATGCGTAAGCTCTCATGAGTCATCGACCCAAGAGGCACTCCTACGCTAGGTTTCTTATCGCTTCCAAATAGTCGTTTCCTTTGTCGAGATTGAGGGCGTCAAAGGAATGCCCAAGTGCCGCCTGACAGATGTATTCGAGAGCACCGCGAGATAGCCAAGGAAGTACATTGATCTCTTTCACGGCTGATTTGGATGAGTGGGGGTATAGGATAGGGGTCAAGAACGTACAGCGATCAGAGGGCAGCTGTGACTGGAGTATTGTGCAGAGCCTATCTGCAATAGGGTGGATGATTGGAAGCAAATCACGCATATTGGCCAGTGAGAATACGGGATTAAGCATCTTGCGTTGTTTTTTGTGCTGTTCACCTTGTTGGATGAGATGCGTCACAGGTCTTTCTTCGTGTAGCACAGGCAATACAACATACCGAGAGTCGAGATCAGACCCGGACCAAAAATCAAACGGTTTCCCCTGTGGCGCGGTTGCAATGTTTGACGAGTGGAAGTAGGGGGAGTAAAACGTACATGATGAACATGTCTGTTTCGGTATAAATGTGCTGATCTTTGACGACTATGTGATGGAGAGCCAGAGGGTCGGATATGTAGAGTTGCTGGCTCTGCAGAGGTGATGTGAGCTGTCTTGCTTTGGGGGAGATCTCTGGGATTACCCCGAGCAAGGCGTTGATCCTGACCGCTCCGCCATATTGCTCGACCAAGGCGAGGTTGTACCGAAATGCGTCGCGGAAGAGTAGATGGTAGTTACCTGATGACAAGAAGTGGTGGGTACTACGGGGAAGATATGGATGAGGGAGAGGTACCTGTGAGCCAATGGTCCCTCTTTGGACCGGGTATGACCGCGAGGGGGGACTGCGGGGCAGCGAGACCCTTGACGAGCCTCCAGACGCAGTAAGCAAGGACTAATGCAAGGAGGGGAGGCATGGTAGTAGCGAAAAGCGAAGGTGCCGCCAATCGCTATTACATGGTCGGTCCGAGTTGTCCACCCCGGCCTCCGACTCGGATCAAAAGATGGTTTCGGATTACATAAGCCACGACGCTACCACGTGTATCTCCGCACCTCGATCAAGATGGCGCTAATTTTAAATCGCCACCTTGTTTCTACTTACCTAAGAGCACTTCGATCGTGATGTGTGGTTGGCCATAACAGCCCGCAGTATGAAGGCCTTCCTGGTACGCCTTGACCGCGACCATCCCCATGCAGCTCACCAACGATTTGGCTGCTCTGATAGGCTTTGCTTGCGAGGCTGTTCTCTGGGGTATTCATGCGCCACCTTGCCCTTCTCGCTCACACTAAACCCTTCCAGGCACAAATGCTACCCTCTTCCTCGTCTCTGTGGTCATCCTGAGGCATCGTCGCCCCAGTGATAAGCTCAACAACCCCGTTATCTATCTCAACTGCCTCATCTTCTTGTGTTGCACCACCCACTTTGCTCTCGAGTTCAACCATTTCTACACAACCCTGGTTAGTCTCGAGTCCCTGTCCCATCACGCAGCCATTCACGTACTTGTCCAACAGAATGCCATTGGTGTCACCAACTATGCTAACGAAACCAGTCAGCTCATGGGGGCTGACTTCTTAATATCCTTCACTGATCTCTTGGGTGATTTCGTCCTCATATATCGTTGCTGGATGTTATGGGGAAAAAACTATTATATCATCATACTGCCACTCCTCACTTCTATCAGTGGCTTCGGTAGGTTGTCCTCTCCGTCAAAATACTCACATCCTCTCACTCTCAACCCCTAGCTTGTATCATTGTCGTCCTTGATCTCCTCCTTGCGATCAACCCCACTTCACCCACCCCTCCTCCTACCTTGGTCCCCCTTGGTCTCGCGGGATATATCCTTCCCCTTTGCACCAATGTCATCGTTACCTCTCTCATTGTTTACCGCATCTGGTATACCTCTCGCGCTATACCTGACTCCCCATTCAAAATCGATCAAGGTGTTACACGTCGTGCAATGATGCTCATCATCGAGAGCGGCGCCCTTTACCTTCTCTTCCAACTTGTCTTCGTCGTGCTCTTCGCCATCCCAAACCCTGCAGAGGCCATCCTCGCCGTCATGGCCGTTCAAATATATGTAAGGAACACATCATCTGATTCCGAACTTGTCTTTAAACACGTCCTTTTCTTGTCGCAGGGCATCGCTCCGACGCTCATCATCCTACGCCTTGGTCTCGGTATATCTCCTGAAGACTCCGGAGCGGTCACGTCCACGCGCATAAAGTGGACGCGTGGAGAAGCCACTGGGACCTCGGCAACTGACTACACCGACGGACCCGACACCCATACCGACTTGGAAGGGATCAAAGAGTCGGACCCGGCGAGATCAGGAAAATATGGGCACGATACAGAACTCAACGTCTTCCGGTTTGGGCCCACTCGTAGCATTGAGGGTGTTCCCAGTGACGTCTAGACCGTCGCTGTTACGCGAAAATGAACACGGTGCAGAGCAGGTGCTATATCCCAAGTGGTGTACATACTCGACTCGAGTCGTGACGAAAAAAATGAGCGTTGTACAATATGTAAACCCTCATTCGAGTGGTAGACTGGGGTGATCTGCCACCCACCGGCGCAATACAGTCCAGTCCCTGCATCTGTGAACTGAACCAACGCCGCTTGCCGAGTGGGTCCAACTACCGTCCACAAACTGAGGGATATCGTCTTCCAGCGTTGTGTCGGCGTGACAAACGAGGATTTGCCTAAGATAGCGCAGGCAATGCTGGATATGCTCGAACGCGTGTGTTCGATTCGTCAAGTAACTGACGCGAATGACGTCCAGGCAGTGGAGCTGGTGGAAAAGCGACACGTGGAAGGTGCGGTCATCTGGACCAAGACGGACGAAACCGTCCGAAGGGAAAAGGGTTCCCCATTCGTCGTCGTCATAGAGCGAAAAGTGCTCCTCGCCGGTCCGCACGCTCAAGCCTGCGAGCGGTATCTCGAGCGGTAGCTCTGAGGGAAAGTCATTTCCTATCCAAGCTTTCAGGGACTCGTCAACCTGAGCAGCGTTTCCAAATCATCCATGGACGCACTCCATTCTCGGTTATTTGGCAAGAGATCTTTGACGGTGTGAATGGTGTACAACGTAAACGCGACGTTGAGGGTTGTCACAACGGCGAGTGCGCCAAGGCAAGCGATCACCGCACGTGATGGTTGGCGGAAAAGTCTGAAGAGTAGGGAAAGACGGGGAGCATTTGTTGTCCTGCGAGGAGCGGGAGGTACCATGGCTTGATAGATGGCGAGCTCTGCCACGCATGATATAACGTTCGTAGCCCCTTGGGCGTTGCGGCGGTGCCATGGAGGAAAGCACTGTGGCATTAAGATGGAGACCTTCAAGTTCGCCGTCGGCGTGTTGGGTCTAGGGTGCATCGCGGCGCCGAAATAGCTATGCATACCGTGATGAGAGAAAGCTAGACTTGGAAGTCAGCGGAGCTTTCCTTGAGATGGAGATGATTCCCCTGGCAATGGCAGATGGGCTGTTCACGTCCTCCTAGATCCATTGACAACACGATAAGGGGCCGCCTCAGTATCCGCCCGACGTCCGTAAATACTTCCGTTCGCCACAAAAGGTGTTATGCGTCCAAAAGAAATCGTGTAGAGCTCCACATGGCGCATTGCCAACGACTCACCTATAAATGCACAGATGCCCTTCCATATTTCCACGTCAATCCAGTACAAACTCGTGAAGAATCATAGGTAAGTGTCCGCCTGGCCCATGACGCTTGTGCCCATTCCTCGCGAGCAGATGGGCAGCGACGACTACACGACTCCGAGTCATAGTCAGGGGATAGACGATGAGATCGAAAAAGAGCACCTTCTCTCCCTCTCGGGTGACTATATCCATGACACTTCCGTGGAGGTGCCACGCCGAGGCACAATATCCCCACAATGGACCGGAATGGCAGTGATTATGCTGTTACTCATCAACGCCATCTGTCTCCTCGTCACCATGCACCAGCTACAGTTTACTTCTCAAGTACTGAGGCAGCATATCAGCTTTGCGGACAATCGAGACCTTCCTCGGCCAGATCCGTATGATGGTGTTTGAACGTCGGAGTTTTGAAACCAGTGCTCGGGACAAAGTCTTCCTGTTGTGGTAGAGTTGGAATACACTGTTTTTGGGTAACCGCTCGTACATTGTAGGAAATTACGCCCATTGTGCGAAATAGTTCAACATGATGCGCTGTCCGTTAGGAACAGATCCTGTGTCTCTTGGGCAGTCGGGGCAGGCGACGGTTCGACTGGAAAACGGCATGGGCAAGTTGTAGACGCCTGAAGAAGTCCAGGTTTAGAAATAGTGTGACAGGGGCTGCTCAATGCCATTGGCCCCTCTGGCGTAATGGGAGTGCAAGCACGCCACGGGACGCCGGCGTGCGTAGGTATATAAGCCCAGAGGATATGAGCTGCGTTTTTATAACCGTCTTCAACACCCAGCAGTATTTTAACATGCTTGTTTTCGCACCTGCCTTGCTCCTCTCGTTTCTCACATTGGTTTCGTTCGTCACTGGCGGTGTTGTCAGAGGCGCAGGTTGGTCTTCTCGTCAATCTGTGCTGCGAGTCATCAATGATAGTCTTACTCGCAATAGTAGCTCGGGATGTTGTCGGTGCTGGTAAGAATAAGTTTTATTCCAATGCTGGGCAAAGTCGTTACCACCGCGTTCAGATGCCGGAAACCTTGCCAGGCGAGCTGCAGATGCAGGTCAGTGATGTACGATTACACATTCACATACCCACCTCAAGTACCTGCAGCGCCGGCTGCTCCAGACCCGACCCAGAACGTTATGTCAGGTGCACTTTTCAGTGGGAAAGTGCACCAAATACTCGGCTGGTGAAGTTGGCAGAGCTTAGTGCGTGCTGACGCGAAACACACGAGAGGTCGGAGCAAGGTGATTAGACGTCGAGACTGACGAGGTTGGAAAGATATTTATTTCGGTTTTGCCTGAAAGTGGTTTTCCTAGATGTTAATAATTGGATAATTATTCACGGTGCTGTGCATCCAAAGATGAACTCGAGTACAATGCATCATGCGATACAGACATGCTATGATGAGATGATGATGATAAAAATTGACTGAAGGCACTTTCGTTTGAGCCTGGGAGATGCGAGAAATTAACGGTAATTCGGTTGGAACTTACCCATTGATCGGCAGCAGTGTCGGCGAGGCTAGTGGCTCCCCGAATCTGTGCTAGCTAATGAGTGACTGGACAATACTTCATGTCCTGCTCCAAGAAAGAGTCTATCACTCGCTCGAGTCAATCTATCTCGCAGGGATGTTAAACGACCTGAACACTGCCTGAGCCAAGGCCGTTGCCCCCGGACTCTCGGACAGATTACCATAACCCGTTCTGCAGCGAGTCGGAAGTATTCCTTGGCGGGTTTTGGCTCAGTCTGAGCAGAAACGCAACATACATCAGAGGGCCCGGGCAACGGTGGCATGAATCAGAAAGTTATGACGTTACCTAGGTGTCCTGAGACAAACACGAATCCACCGCGGACATTTGATGGAAGTGGCTCTCCCATCGGAACAACGTCTGGCATGTGTCACTCTCGGACCATGAACAAAGCAAGAAACCGGGATGATGCGAGGATACGGTCACTGGCACTCGCCCTGGCAACGAGAATCGCACCCGCCGCACGTGAACAGCAGAGTGCAGAGTCGTCGGTTTTTGACCGTTGGCCCCAGCCACACGCCGGTTTCGTTGCCCGCGGCCCCGCGCAGTGTATGCAATATTTCCATATCAAGTAGTAACCCTGACTTGGGCAGATCGTCGGTGGCAATGCCAGTCGGAATCGGGAATTTCGACCTTAGCACCAAGTTCAACGTTACCGCCAGTTAACCGTTACTACTAGTATGCAGGCTATGCATTGCAGCCCCGTCCGTACAACAGATCACAGGGGTGTATTGAGTTCGGTCCAGTTGGCCTCCCAAAAACCCGTTGTCAGACACTTTGTGGGATTGCTTAGATTGCTCATCAGCCGATGAAGTCTCAGCGCTTGCCTATTGTTCAACGTTCATGTCCTGGTCCGCCACCATCGCCACGCTTGCTTCCGTCCTCGTCGTCTCACGCATCCTCAAGTTCGTCCATGCCCTCAAGGTCTGTCGCGACGCGGCCAATGCAAATCCTTATATTGACCCAATGATAGACCGTCGACTTCCTTCCGGACTTGCGCGTTCCCTTTGAACCATTTTCCGTCTTAGCTACGTCCTACCAGAGACTTGATGGAACACAAGTAGGTAAACAATAGACCGGTTCATCGGGGAAGTGAGTACCGTCCCATTCATCAGTGGCCCCCCAACAATATACACGCGCTTCATGCAAGTCGGGAAGCAGATCGTCGTCGCCAGTCACGGATCAGGTGCGTTTGCAGAGGTACCCCCATCCGTGCAGAATGTCCCTATCTTAGATCCTTCAGGTTCCGGGGTTCGAACGTCGTTTCCGCAGAGGGTGGATTGTGGGTGGGATCGCCAGCCCTGCGTTTAACAACGAGACGTAGGTTTGTACGTTGTCGATATTCGCTACTGCTTAATGTAGAAAAGTAGGTCCTTGTTTGGGATGCCTCGCACAAGCTCTACGCAAAGATTGCCACTGCTGAGGGATTGGCCACGAAAGACGTTATCGAGGTTCCCAATGTCCATATGCTCACATTCAAGGCGAGTTTTCTCAGCTGACTAACTCGGGAATGATCATTCATACCACCATTTTATAACAGTTCACGCTCGTTATATTTACATTGGTTGACTTTGGATTTCCTTTCACGTGGGCTAATCCGCCTGCTAAGCAAGGTGAAATGAGCATACAAGAGTGCATGGAAATCGTCACGAAAGCGGTTGCACTCGCGACCACTGCCCCCGCATGGGTTTGGAAATTACCGTCTCCATGGCGAGTAGGATCTGTCTCTCAATCGCGCCGAAAGCGCCACTTGGATTTTGACACTTACGACAAGGTCCGATGCACTCGTCGCGCCTATGGCACCATGCGCGTGTTCAAGCACACTTTGGTCAGTACTACTATCCGATCTGAAGCCGAGGACCCGGCGACCAAGCGATCGAGGGATCTCTTTTTACTTTTGCTTCGGGCTTCTGGGGACGCAGGAGGCAAGATGGGCCTGAGTGACAACGAATTGGTGAGTAGGACTCGGAGTTCTCTTGCACCAGTAACAAGGACTAACAGGGGACCTTGGCACAAATTGGCAATATGTTCTCCTTTCTGATTACTGGTCATGGCAAGTTTGGTCTCGGTCCGTTCGATGGTTTGGAATGCTCACATTTGGTGGTCAGAAACCACAGCCCACGCTTTGGCAGCGACCCTTGCGACCCTTGCTTTAAATTCTGACCTCCAAGACGAACTCGTTGTCCAGGTGCAAGGGGTAACGCGAGGGAGAGTTGATGGTACCTTGCTAAGAGCGCTCTTAGTGATGCTTTCCTCTCGCCGAGCGTTAGAAACGCACGTTTCAGCTGGTAGCAGATTGCGGAAAACTCGACAGGGTACTTGCAGCATCCTACGAAGGGATCCGAATGTTCCGTAGGTAACAAAGCACCGTCCGCTGACGCCACCTGAATGTTGGGGGTATTGTAGAACCAGGAGCCTTTCTTGTCCGTGAGGCAAAGCACGACACGATCCTCAACAGCGATGAACCCATAATATTGTCTGTCAAGAAGGGCACTAATGCGAATCGCTGTTGGGTACTCCCATCGTGAACTGATACTGAACCGGGCGTATCAAGGTCGTGGTAGACATGGTTGGCGTCCGTGAGCAAATTGCGTTGCAATCTCTTGACTGTAATCCTGACGCTCTTCTTTAGGTATAGCCACGTTATTTTTCCGATCCCGAAGAGTTCCGAGCCTCAAGGTGGTACAGAAAGGAGAGAGACTCGGAGGAAAAGGATGAGTCGGAAGAATACACAACATTTAGCATCGGTAAGACACGAATCAATTTATCCCCATAGGTCCGTTTGAATGACGATCCAAATCCATAGGTCCTCGCGCGTGTCTTGGTTGCAAATTTGCATCTACGGAAGGCGTGTGCTTCCTCGCGCCGTTATTGCCAGATTGACAGATCGAACTCTTGCTTGTGATGAAGCCGAACGGTTAGGTTGAGACCGTGGATGAATGGCGCGGGCGGGTATTGCAAACGAAGGTTGAACTCACCATGAGTATCGATGATGTGCCTCTTAGATTCGGGGGACGCACCTGAGGGCCAAGTTACCGATGTTATTTATGGAATTACCTTGGTTGACAAGGTTTCTACACACCCGTAAATCGTGGGAACCGTCCGACCGGGAAATGCCAGCTCGCACAGTGTCTCAGTGCGTGCGGTCGCCCTCTATCGATTCCAGTGCCTTCACGCTCACATGTCCCCCGATATCGCTTCTGCATCATACCTGGATGCCATCAAACGCACCCAGTCGCTCCGACTCGTCCGATGCGGTCTCGACGTGACCGTATAACTTGGTAAGCGAATTCTCGCCCTCGGCCGGATTTGAGTCATTTGATTGACTTGTCTAAGCTTCGTTTTGATCTTTCCACATCGGCGCAGTGGGTTTGGGTTGTCAGTGACTCACCTGGGACACTCCCTGGGTGGTTTGGATGGCTCAGGTATGCTGCTTGAGTTCCGTGCGTATTGATCGTACTGATGTAGTACCTCATTTCCAGCTAGCGACTTCGTTTTGAGTCGCAGCGTATGACACTCATTGCGCCATTCATACGGCCTCTTTTCTGATTGTATCAGACGCCATCGCCATCGCCATGGCGGTCCCAATCACCCTCGATGTCTCCCAATCCATCTCGCTCGCCCGAATGGTTTCCTGGCCCGGTATCTTGACCTGACGCGTTCGTCTCGTCGTCTCTATCGTTCATTTCGCATATAGGGCACTCCTGGTCGCTTCGGACGTCTCCTGCTGCGGTAGTTTCGTCTCCCGGGTTGCATGGCTCGTCTTGGGCTCTCCGGGTTGGTTCTTTTGTTCCGCCATGCGTACACATCAGGTGGCCAATACGGCCACAAACAGAGCGCGAAGCAACGAGAATGTTGCTGGACCAGGAAATACGAGTGGGTGCGAGCAAAATGGCCACGATGCATGGGCAAAGGAGCCCGCCGATGCGTGGGCCAATGGCACAGGAATACGGAGCCCGAACGACATGTGCACAGCCCAACGACATGGCACAAATGTACGTGGGGAAGGCAACAGCGCGCGAACGGAATGGCCCCATGATGCAGCACGACAAGAGGACGTGCAACCAGGCAGGATGCGCGTGGAGCGACAGCACGAGTGCCCGAGTGCAGAACGATGCGAGCGGCATCAGGATGTCAGTCTACAGCGGCGCAATGGTTTACACATGGAAGACAGTCACGGGGCCACCCAACGACGCCGCCGTCAACGGCGTCGTTAAGGGCTGGGCAGCCGGGGGGGAGAGAGAGGAAGAAAAGGCTATGAAGGGTGACCAGCGCAGAGTTAGCGGCAAGCAGAATGTCAAAGAGGACTTACCAGAGGTCCCAGCACCTTGCTCCAGCTCTCCAGAAATACGAACCGGAAACCCCGCTGCATACGAGTGACACCGCCGAGGGCATAGGAGACGCATGAGGTGCCGACAAGCGCACATGGACGTGCAGAACGACCGGCGAGGCATGCAGATCGAGTCAGGAGGGATAGGCAGCGAGACAAGTGCCACAACGACGCAGCTGACAGCACCTCCTAAGGTGTCGTCAAGGGCCAGGCCACTGTGCTGCTCCACTCAACCATCCTGCACTGTGGCTACCCCTCGCAACCCCCACATCTCAGTTGGCTCATCTTCGATGCAAATGGGCTCTCGCATATCACACGGTCATTTCTTCTACACCATAGTTCTACATGTTTTACGTTATTTCTCCCTCTTGAATGTAGTCTGTACAATTGGAGGGTGGACCATGGTACTGAGTGCCCAGCCACTCAGGCTTAACCAATGGCTATATATGTTGTGATTGGTCCCGATCCCCGACTCCATTGGAGGAGGGTTTTGTCAGCTGGATACGTCTAAAATTCCCTGCAAACGCGACCGCGCGAACTTTTATCCGGATTTACAAGGTTTCCTCCATCCACCGTTTCCTCCAGTGTTGCGTCTGCCTTCGAATGTAAGTTGGGGTTGAGCAAGGGTACCGGCGACCCGTGCGGGTCTCGGGTGTGGGTGCTAAGTGGGTGCGGGTGCGGGTTGGCAGTGAGTTGGAGCTGGTACCCGCCTGGGCACCTGCGCCATACTCAGCCGAGCGATGACAAATGTCACGCATGCACGCGCAGACTCAGCATGAGAACTCGTCTGCATATGCACACACGCTCGCGTGCAAACGTGCGCATTGCGCCGTCTCGCGCTCGTTCGCGCCTCACCCTCTCTCCTTCACCCCCCCTCCCTCTCTCTCCCTCGCCCACCCACCCGAATCTGAGTGCGCGGAAGAGATGCCGCAAACGTGCGCGCGTTGCGCCGTCTCGTTCGCACCCTCACTCTCCCCACCCACCCGGCTCCGAGCACGCGGAAGAGATGGCACAACGTGCGCAAACGTGCGCGCGTTGCGCCGTCTCGCCCTCGTTCGCAACCTCGCTCTCCCTGTCCCTGTCCCTCCCACCCAGCTCCAAGCGCGCAGAAGAGACGGCACGACGTGCGCAAATGTGCGCGTCTCGCCGTCTCACCTTCGTTCTCACCCTTGCCCTCTCACCCTCAGCCCACCCTCAGGCTGTTGTTGCACGAGCGTGCGCACGCAATACCCCGGGGTACACCCACCCCGGGTGTGCACCCCCATGCCACCCCTTTGAGTACCCGCGCCATAACCCGACACCTGCACGGTGGGTATGGACCCTTCGTGGGTGCGGGTGCGGGTCGGGCTGGATATACCCCGGGTATACCCATGCTCATCCCTAATGTAAGTGTTCTCTTGGAAGTGAAATTGCCTTGGAAAGGTTGACACGGTAGACAGGTTTATGGACAGGCTGCCTTGTCATGTACCTCGTCTCATCGACGAGGTTCACCTTCCACCCACCCACCCTCATAACACTCTCGCTTGAAGGTCGATGTGTAATATATATTTATCTTACTATCCGTTTGAAGCAGCCACTGACGAGAAGGACAGCTCTTACATAGCACGTATTCTCGAGCGTGAATACAGCCGGATCGTCATCGACATGCTGGCGACATCACCTCGGGCACACACGGCAGATTCTCAAGCACTGGCGCATATAGCAGAAGAGCGAATAGTTGCACGGCGCGAAAGAAGAGCTGAATATGTAAGTGCTACATGGCAGACTTCTATTGCATGG
>JBBPNN010000155.1:0-43359 GCA_038090935.1 Hortiboletus campestris
AAAGTGAAATTCCCACAAGTGATTGCAGGGCGCTTCGCGCCCCGGTTTGGGGTTAGGCATTGCAACGGTTTTGCACCTCACTGTAGCTGGAATGTGCATCAACATCCAGTGCACTCCCAAGTTCTACTCACAATGGCTTCCCCCATCCCCAACGGTATATATACAATCCGGAATGCCGAGTTCCCCAACTATAGCGTTCGCATCATTGATGGTTGTCCCTATGCATGCCGCGGTCCTCCCTCTGAGGTTCGTGCTGTCCTTTGTAGAGGACTCTTTACCGTGACTTACACGTCCAGTAGGTGAAGATCTTGGAAGTACCCGGCGGCTTCCGGATCACCAACGCGACTGTGTCCGCAGATGAAAGCTTCGCGAATGCAAACCAGTCCCAAGTACGTGCGTTTTGGGATGGGATAATATCAAACGTGGGGAACTAACTAACCACGTTCTGATACTAATAGGGTGCCTCACTTGTAGGCAACTGCCCCGCGGTCTGGGTCTTCCGCAAACTTCGCGGTGACAGATTCTACGAGTGAGTTTTGCATCGGTTTCTTTACCCGCCCCTGTTAACACCGAGTTTCCACAAGGATCGGAACTCCGGGTGGTGTAGTCTGGGAGCTCCCTGGGCCGGATGGCGAGTGTGTGAAGGTATTGATATCCATTTTGCCACAGTGCACGGAAACCCCTCACACTCATTCATCACAGATTGTGTTCGTCTATCCCACTGGGGAACTGAATACGGTATGGTTGATCGAACGAGTCAACGAATGAACGCGCGGCCGTCTAGTTCGTTACCTGCAGACTGTCCAGAACAAGTGCCAACGACTCCTCGAAAAAAAGAAAAGAAAAAAACAAAGGATTGGCTGTAGGATATCATAGCGGGGTTTTGTGAACTCTCTATCTCAAGTACGATGTATGTGAATGGAATGGAATACGCCGACGCTCGAATGTTACTTTTTCGTGGGACGAGTCAGACAATGCATGGGAATAGGGGCTCATCCTTGTAGATATCTTTGAACGTCAGGTCCAAGTGACTCCACATTTTTTACGCAACTACAGTCGACTGAATGACACGCTGCTTTATAACCGGGTGGGTTTTTACTTAACGCATACGACAGTTGGAACTAGACTGTCGGCGTATCGCAGGCATTCGGCCACGCCTACATAGGTTGCTCCAAAAGGCAAGGCGGGCTACTCTTTTCTAATGACGAACAATGGCTATCGTCAGGTTCCAGGTGTCAACACGTTACCCAAATGCTCTACAAGTGTATATAATCACATGATGACATCGCATAGTCTATGTACACTACTCCAAGTATTTACACGGCACAGGGCCAGATCCGAAAAGCAAGGAAAGCCACACATACAGCACCATATACTGCCCATCCACCCATCTTAAAAAACCGCTGGTAAAGTACATCTATACAAGAGCGAAACCCCCCGTCCTCTCGCTCGCGCGTGTCCTTTTTTATGACCTTGGGTATTGACGCGATGGACAGGTCGAGGGGCTGACCGCCGAAAGACGAGCCATCATTGAGCCCTCGTGGGCCTTGCTATCCTCGCCGCCCGTGGGCTCCCGGACCCGTCGATCCGTCCGGGTGGACGACCCCAGAAACGTTCGAAAGGTACACCCCCCAGTCGTTTACCCTAACCAAGAGTCGTCCCGTCGATCCACTTTGCAAAAGAAAATCGTTAAAGAAACACCCACCCGAAACCAGCCGGCGCAGACGACCACATCGCAATCGTGTCCGGGTCCACATCCAACATCCCACTGGTCCGCATCATCGGCGGTTCCACGCCACCAGCCACAGAAGCGCCCATGAACGCATGTAAATCGTTTGCAGCCGATTGGCTTCCACTGCCATGACCGGCCGAGTGATGCATTTGCTGCGCAGAGAGACACCCGTACGAACTCGATATCTGGTCCAAAAATAGATTGTCGATCGAGTACGCGCCCGCGTTTGCAAAGTCGTGCCCAGCCATCGGCCCAGGCGCTCGATTGGCAGGTTGCTCTGTCGCGCCGGACAACGACGAGAACCACATGTTCGATGAATCCACGGACTCAGAAGACGTCGACGCAGGAACAGTCGCTGGGAAACTGTCCTGTCCGTGCAGGGGGAGCTGGGCTAATTCATTGCTATAGAGAGGTAGAGTGTATGGCTGTGGGGGTTGTGATGGTGGGGGTTGCTGCTGGCGAGATTGGTGTGACTGCGGGTGGGGGTGGGTCTCACGCGTGATCCGACGTGATCCGGCGATTGCCCTAGGATACTCCTCTGGTGTCGACACGGGTTGCGAATCCGGTGTGGGATTGTGCGAATCCGGTGTGGGATTGTCGGAATCCCTTTCACGTTTCGTCCCTGCCGGAGGGCTAGGTTGAGGAAGAGGGAGTTCTCCCGCAGAAGTGAGCTCGTAAAGAATGCCCCTACGAGAGACAGATTAGACACGTGTGATAAAACAATCCCATTGATAAACACGAACCAGAGTCTCCCTGTGGTATGCCACCTATGTAAGTAAATGTCAGCGACAACGGCAACGGTCACGTTTGACAAAGACGTTCTTTAACGAAACACGTACCGGCTCTCCAAAGACTTCAAAAGCCCCATACACTTGTGTACGTCAGCCATTTCCTTCAATGGATCCGATGAAAGTCCAGACTTCTTCCCTCCCCAGATATTCAACAAAAGCACGATCCCGGCAGTAAAGGCGTGCAACTACCAAACAAGATCAGTAACTCCATGAAGGCACGAAATCGCATCATACTTGTAAAAAGGGTGAATATCCGTATCCGTTTGCACGTCTCCTGTATGTATCAAGGACGTGGCTGCACGAGCGAGCAGCATTAGTGCAGATGGCAAGGGATGGGAAGGAAAGAGGGGAAGGTTTGCGGGGAGAGGGTATGAACGGCCTGTGGATGGATATTTGAACGTAGTAGTAGTTTGCGTACAGCACAGACGACTGCATAAAAAAGACGGGATTTGTCCGAGTAGGGTCCCAACGTACTGTGCATCACGTTAAACAACGAGGCGACTGGCATGATCATCACTCACGGTGATCAGGTACCTCGTCGATCCATTTGTTCAGAGAAGAATCGAGGTCCGCTACAATATGTTGTTCCCACTGTGGGCCGACAAATCCCAAAAGAATTTTCGACTTGTTGATGGAGTACTACTCGATATTGTCAGTATATGGAAAACGTCCTACAGCAAGAAACATACGATCGTTCGATGAGCAAACGAAAGTATGTTGTTAAGTTTGAGGAAGCTGATGAAAAAGGAGATTGTCGAGGGTTTGTCGGGAGGCTGCTTGAATGCTTGTTGTGGATCGGGATGCTCCCAGTACTCGTCATCGCAGTCGACAGGGTAATCAAGGTCGAAACTGCAAAACGTTAATCAACGCACTACAAAAGATAAAGATTAACCTACTCCTCATCTTGGATAGCGCACGGGCGACCCAACGACGAGCTCAACTGACGATCAAACAAAACAAGCACCCTGCAATGCGACGCAAGACCCTAATAAGAAGATGGCCTGGGAAGAACTTGGCAGGCTTACCAAAACGCCCTTTTCCACAATTCACCTTCTACAGAGGGTTTTTCACTGTACGATTTGCGCCGGTGAGCACCAACATCCTGTGCTAGCCGAATACCGATCCCAACGATCGTCCAGCACGCTTGGGGGGCCGACGTCCCATGCAAGAACAGAACAGTCAACTGTGACTATAAAGTCTAACGAAGCCAGACAGAGACAAAGACACGTACAAAATGGCTCTGCATATCCTCCAAGCAGGCAGGTGCGAGCATAGTCCTTCTTACCAATTGCACTTGCTGGAAGTACCTCCATCCCGCCGAGTATTCCGACATCCCACCTTCGACGCCGTCCAGAAGAACGCGGGGATCGTCCGAGTAACGCGCAGCAGCTGCACACACTAGCAGATAGACGGCAGCAAAGGACGAGTTACGTAAATGGAAACCCTGCATGATCTTACGTTCAAAGCTGGGGCGGTGCAAGAGGGGTGCGATAGGGTTCAAGTGAGCGAAATAGAGGTCGACCAGCTTCATGCCCAATACCTCGTCAGGGAACGTATACTCTGGATCCACGATGTCTTCGGCTGCGCGTTCCCACTTGAGAGAAGGATTAAAACGTATGCGCCGAGGCTAGGATCATTTAGCCTTACCGGATAGTCGTCGACCGGGTGGAACAAACGTGCTTCATCCTCTTCATACCCAGTAGCTTCCTTCTTCAGATCTATCGCCTTCTGCACAAGTATCACGCCACTTGACTTGCCGAAGAATCGGAGGTCCTGCCGACCGCACAAGCTCATCGAGTTGAATTCCTCGGAGAGGCGTAGTGTGACGATATCCTCGTCGTCACTCGGCATGAGATCTCCTGGGAGGGTATCTCCGCTGCGAAAAGTGGAGGACGTGGCGTTGATGGCATGCACAGGCGTGGGGGCACCCATGTTGCCTTTCCGCCAGGCCTCCCGATCTATTCGGCTACCACCCAGCTCATGTGAGAAATCGGCATCTGGGCAGACCTTTTGGGCAGAGAAGACGTTGATACGTGATACGATGCCAAGCCATCTCAACGGAAGCGTACTTTTTGGAGAAGCTTTTCCATTTTCTCTAGACGATTCTCGAGACTCTCCACGTATCTGTAGCATTGCGACACGGATTAGCGCGTTCTCGAAACCTGGTGGGGGAAGGCACACCCTTTCGGAGGACCACGTTTCTAGCAAGGGGTGGCATCAAACGCGGGCGCCAATATCGAGCCGGGGGGGACACACCTTTGCAGCCTCGACATATGTACACTCAAAGCTATACGCGATGCAATTGGAACATCGATTGCCCGGCATCTGACCTCCGTCGCCTATAAGTACATGCACCACATGAGTCTCACTTTCCCGGAAGAACGGGACCCGGAGCATAATGGTGCTTACATCGAACTACCAAGGCACGACAGTACAAATTTATGAGTGATCCTTCATTTACTATCGAACGCCAAGGGAAAGAAAACTAATACTGACTCTTCTTGCGGCGACACGTATCACATGCACGTTGGACACGCCGCTTCTTGTTGTCCGGGAGGATGGTTGGCGAGTTCTGAATCTCTGTGTCGTTGTAGTCTTCCTCGGCAGACGACATAATTGAATATTGAATTCCGCGGCCGTGGCCAGTGTCGTGTGTGTGCGCTGTCTCGATAGCCCCAAGTGGCACGAGGGAGGTGGTGGGTATGCAGACAGGCTTGTGCAAGTCTTAATAATGCACACGCAAATACACACAGCCTCAGCCGATATGATTCTCGAGCCAAAGAAAAAAAAAATCCGCTTGCCGTCGTCATGGGTCGGCACTTTCACTAAAGTTCAACTTGAAGTTGTCCCACAGAACGTCGCCCTCGAGCGCAACACGCACTGGCAGTTCTGATGGTACCTCTCCCTCTTTTGTTCCATCTCTCGCAAGATCAGCCCTATCCGCGAACTGTATCACCTGGAGCATTGGTTCAACATCAAGATGCCGTCAGAACCTTTGCGCAGAATTCCCTCGATCCTGATCTGGCAACTTGGGACGTCGAGCCTGAGGTCACCAACCAATTGCCGCGTTACATCTCCGAGTCCGGCGATGGCTACAAACGCCGGTCCACATCGCTTCAAGGCTCTCCGCACTGCGCACGGACTTTTGTGCTGACCGTCGTCCTGGTCCAGCCTCAGCTCTCCCACACCTCCATTCCTGTGCTAAAACCAAGTTGGGTTGCCTTCTCGGCTAAGTTAGCGGACAGTGTCAATCCTCCATACATTCACGTACAGTACGACCAACAGAAATAACACAATTAACACAACCGCCTCGGCCCAAAACGTGTACGATAGCCAGCGCACGATCCAGAGGCACCAAGGAACCTATAACAGCGGGGGCGTAGCGTACCATATAGAAAACAAGGTTCGAATCAAAAAGAAGAGGAAAAAGAACTGCCGACTACGACGAATAAAGAAACCCCTTGTGCAAGGAAAGGAAAAAGAAAAGCTCAGAAACCATGTACCAAGTAAGAGGACTATATACTACCGAGGGCTGACTATTGTTACATCGTAGATGGACAGTGGGAATATGTGGGGCTATTAAACATGTGACTGGATGCGAGACGGATAAGCGTGAAACAGTAATACGGATTATGAACATGTGCAACCAATGGTATGACGGGAGGGGACCAAACCAACTCACCAACACGAACCCAGAGGCGCTGCCACATATAGTGAACACGCGTATGCTAAAGTAAGAAAAACAGCAACAGCAGACGTCAAAGAGAAACGAGACATGAGATTAACAAGCAAGAGAAGAGCACGTTCCACACGATGGATGACCGAAAACGAGGTGACGCAACGACAGAAGGGGCGCAAGGTGACAGGATAATAATTAGAAGATCCGATGTGGTGGTCCAGAAGGAAAATTGAAACGAAGAATTTACCACCCCGAATAATGGTAGTCGTCGGCCCAACTTCGGTTCCGTGCCATAGCGCGACGCCTTCGTTCGTCATTGTCCTGGGCTTCCGTGGTTCTCGTTGACGTGTCCCTAATGCCATCGCTACTACTCGAAGTCAGTGGTCGCAGGCCACCCAACCCTTGGCTTGCTCTCCGTGCGACGAGAGCAGGATTGGTGTTGCTGCTAACCTGACGTTCCCAGAGCAACTGCCGGCGCATACTCTCCGACAGTTCGGTCTTGAGCATCCGTCGGCGAGTAGTCCGAGGCGTCATGGGCGGCGCGGCTGCAGGAAGATTATACGGATGACCAACTGGAATAGGTGCAGTGGTCGAGCTCAGCAGGCTGGGTCCAACCGTCATAGCAACAGGCTGGATAAGATGCGACGCTGTGCCCTGCTCCGAACTCCGGCGTGACATCAGTGCCTTCAACCTCTGCTGAGCGACACTCTGTGACATCTGGATCTTGTCATCTCCGTCGTCGCCACTGTCATCTTCCATCTCCTGTTCCTTGGGCGGTCCCTTGGGGCGATATCCGTTCTTCTCGCTCTCCTGCCGCTTCGAAGCAGATGAAGGCGGTGGTTTCGAACTGCTAATAGCATTGATCTGTGCCGCCATAGGGAGCGCTGCCGCACTCTTACTCGTGGACAATCGCGGAGGAGCGTACGCGCTGCTACTCCTTTGTGGCACGGCCGGATGCTGTCGTGTTAGCTGATACTGGCGCGAGATATCAGCCGACGACCGACTGATCCGATACGGATGGTTCGGTGGGAAGATCGCAGGGTTGGGGTTCATCAGCTGTGACAAAAGCCCTGACTGCGTGCGATTGAGATTCGAGTACGAACGCTTGGGAACTTTGGCAAACAACTCGCGCTGACGCTGAGCTTCCAGTGCGGCTTCGCGTAATCGAGTCTCCTCTGCCTGGCGTGCCTTGTCCTCTGTATCCATCTCCTCAGAGGCCCACTCTTCAGAGTCTTCCCCATCCGTTGTCTCGAAATCCTCCGATGACGTACTGGCGACAACGATCGTCTTTCGTGATTGGGCACTGGCATTGCCGTTCACGTTCCCCGCAGCGTTCGCTTTTACATGGCCACTGGCATTCGCACCGCCATTCAGCGCAATGTTGCCGGCAGCAATGTGACCACCAAATCCTTTGGGTATGACAGGGGGGTGCGGCTGTGGAGGAGATACCTTTGAGGGTTGAACTGCCGTGAACCCATTAGCCATGGGAGAAGGCTTTACATGGCCCTTGCCCGTCGAACCATTTGCTGACCTCGACCCATTCGAGGATCCCGAGCCAATATTAAACATGGCGCCCTTCTTTTCTGCACGCTCCAGATGGGGATGTTGTGCCGATAGCTTCCTAACCATGGAGGGCGCAACGTGTTTTGCCGATTGTGACCGTTTCACTGGGGGCCGCTTCCCGACTTCCTTTCCCTTTTTCGGCTTATTTGGGCGACCGTGCGCAGCATGTCTCACCGCAGCCCCCACCGCAGCAGTCGTCGATCGGCGATCGTCCTCTTCCTCCTGCTCCCCTTCCTCCTGATCGTCCTTGTTATCATCATCCACATCCACATCAGTCAAGACACTCTTCATCTGGCTTGAAGTAGCGCTACTCGTTGCGAACATGTCAGACGGTGACTTTCCGCTCGCAGTAGAGCCCCTTTCAGAGACATCTTCGGGTGATTGCTGAAGGAAGAATCGACGATCTGACTGACGTGCTAGCGACCCTGCATCGGCAATGCGGGGCGGGGTATGGGACTGTGACTGTTCCTTGGGGGTCAGTGGACAAGGCAGATGTGATTGCTGTTGTGCGTGCACTTCCGCGGAGGGAACTATCGACCGGAGCGCGGGCTGGGGTAAAGGTGGTAAAAGGAACGTGGATGGCGGATGTGAATAGCCTGGTGCATTATCATGTAATATTGGCGTCGTTGGCGGGGTCGGATGCGGGGTCGGGTTGACGACGACAACACGGGGGAATGGTGTCTCCGCAGACGTAGGTAATTGGACGAGTGGGACATTAAGGTCACAAGACCGAGGTGGCTGCACTGTCGGCGAAGGCGATGACAGTGCTGGTGTCGTGGTGGCGGTAGGGGTTGACCTGCGCTGGGGAATACAAAGGTGGTTCGGTAACATGTCAACAATGAGGCGCCCGACGCGAGGCGTCGGTTTGCCGCGGGTAGGAACGGTCGACCCTGAAGAGTGCGGAAATACTCGTGGGCGTTCCGGGGTAGACGGGGGAACCATAGTGGCCATCGGGGGTGGCAACGGAGATGGCGATGCTTGATCAGAAGGTGACGGTAGCCCGGATGAAAGGACTACAAGAAAGGTAAAGAGCAGGGAGTGAGTAATGGCCAAATTAAGCTGCACTAGGCAGTTTTCAGGAAAAGGCGCTCACCCTGGAGTTTGGGTGACACCTTCTCGTCGGTAAGGGCGGAGAAGTACGAGGAGCGGAATCGCTCGTCTTTCGGATGAGGTGTGTCCGATTCCGGGGTGGGAGGTTGGTAGGAGACCTGTGCCTGAATAAGCTCGCGATACCAAAGCCGCCAAGAGATGTTCTCTAGACGGCGGCCGTCTTGGACAGACTCTTTGCACTTTGTGAAGACTGATCGAGGAAGTCAGAGATGGAGGGATAGAATGCATTGTAAGGGGACAGATCACCTGTCCAGAGACCGTAGAGCGCGTCCTGACCCTGGAGATCCCTGACAGCCTCTGTGGTGACGGAGAGAATGGGGACGGGAAAGGTGGGCAACATGGGTAGCCAGAAAGGAGGGAGCTGCAAGGGAGTACCGCGATAAAAAACAATCCTTTGGGAGTGGAGGACAAGGTGGAAGTCGCAGAAGGATTTCACGGTGGGATGCAACAATCACGGTTCCTTGATGATGCCACCGAGGAGAACGGGTGATCCGTGTGCGACGGGTGCTCAAACCCAGCGCGGGGTTGTCGTCGATGGCGGTGGTGTGGGGCAGCGACGGGAGGCCGAGTGCGCTGTGGTGAGAGAAGAGAGAGCGTTACAAATTACTCCCGTGCTCGGTCCGACACACGCCAGTTAATTATCATTTTATTGTTATTGCAATTCCTGCTTTCGTTGGCCTCCGCCGGCCATGCGGGTCATGTGAATCCCCGTCAGCCTTGCTGGCTGGTCACTGGGCACATCCACTTTCATATTTCCTTCCATTCTCACCCGACTCCTCCCGTCCTATCAGATCACTCATCGATGACTCTCCAGGCACATACCTGGCCAACTCGTGGAGCCAATTTAAGGGCACGTCGCCCCAAGGTGTCGTGTCCAGGTTACATAGTAACTCTCAGTCCAGGGAACCCTCGGAGCATACCGTGAGACACCATAATCGCAGCCAACAGTGAGGTTTGAAACCGCAACACATGACTGAAACTTTGACTGCAATTGGTCTCATCCGATCATGTAACCAGCTTGTTGATGGCACCAGGACAGACCGAGTTACACGGGGTTACACAACCACAACGCAAGCCAACACACATCCGGATCCATGCGGCGAGCCGAACCCGCTTGTCCACTCGGGGCAAGCTGGGCGTGGGGAAAGCTGACATCATGTCTGGCTCCGGATCTGAGGTGTGGCCGCCTCTTGCACAAAATCGAATGTGGGGTAATACATGCATCGCCTTCACAGGCAGCCGATCGAGAGGCGGAACCTACGCGGGTGGGTCATCCTCCACCAAGCACAGCGCCGGCTCCAGGCTACATGTTCCTTTCTCCAAATGGTACTTGAGGCCGTTTGCGTTGAGGTACAACTAGACCCCCTCGTGTCAGAGGATGGTCTGGCGAGCCGATCAGAATTTTAACCTACTTTTGTACAACCTGGGCGCTAATGCCCACGAAAGAAGAGTGTCAATACCATAAGCATCATGGCAAAACCACCCCATTCCCCACGCCACTCACCGGACATTTATGTGACTTGTCCCGCCTTCGCGACACTCCTTGTCCACGAGGCCGCCTCTTCCCCATTCGTGGAGGCGCAGGATGATCGTGGCTGCCCTCAGTGCGACGGATCTCTGCCGTAAACGAAGATGGGGGCAAGCAAAGCTGGCCTGCCGTGAGGTCCACAGGAGGCGCGTCAAAGTCGGACACCAACGTGTGTGCCATAGAGGCACAGCGAATGTGCGTCGCACCCAGAGACTTCTCCATGGAGATCTCTGTCCGGTGATCCGCAAAGACAGCCTTTGCAAAGGGCATCACAGAAGGATAGGGGGAAGGCGAATCAGGATTGGAACCCATTTGAGACCTAGGGTAGACAGGGTTGCCGTCCGGGCCAATCACGACTACGTGCGCTTCTTCGAAGTGATCGACGAGCTCGTGTAGATCTGCGAGGGACTGGCCACAACATATGAAATTGGAGCACTGCCGCAGCCGTGCCGTGGTCACAGACGTCAAATGTCGTGTTTCAATGCGAGCGTGAGGAGGAAGCCAACGCACAAAATTACGTTCAAAAGATGGTGGCGGGTAAACGTACCAATCCATCATGTTGCTAGGTGATGAAGGGCGCAAGACAGCCTGCATCCCGTAGAGGCCAGACAGGTGAGGGCTGCAACACGAAGTGTACCATATACGACCCGTCCAGACCCAGGTTTCAGCTCGAGGATAACCCAGGGAAGAATACAGTGCATACTCACCCGAGAATGCTATGATAGTCCATGTCCTGTTCGTGCATGTTAGGGGCACTGTGATCGCCTCAGGTGTCGCAATGTGGAGGTGAAATGCAGACGTAACCGCCAATAGGTATCGTGAAAGGGAAACGGCCGGAACTCAAGATTACCGATATATGGTATCGACCTTGGTCCGTGAAGAAGACAATAGATCCGGTTACAGTGCAGAAGTGATAGCTGGGACACCTCGACTGATACCGATCATCGATCGTCATCGAAATGGTTCATCAATTAATCGGTGGCCTGCGATTCTATGGTGGTATGATGCAGCCCAAATGCCCCGACGTCGGAGGAAGACATGAATACCCCTTAAAATAGGCATATGCGTTGGAGCTTCTGCCGCGCCGAAAGATGAAGTCGGAAAGCGACAAATTAGACTTCTTTCTGTCATTTGCTTTGTCCTCCTGAAACTGTCGTCAGGTGTGGGGTGGTGGGCCTCGGAGATGGGGAGCCTGATACGAATTAGGTCTAAACTTAAAGTCATATGAAATGGTAATAGTATCTCCAGGGAGACTGGAAGGCCAATATGCGGAAGTAAGTAGGAATCCACATGAAGCGAACCGTCGCGCAGTTGAGCGTCGACTTGAAGCATAGCTTCCAACATTCTGCAGTCTTCGGCAGAGCCATACTTAGTAGATGAGGACCATACAGGACCTTTGCGACTCACGGTCGAGCGCTCTCGCCAAGTCAACAGTTTCACGTGAAAACTGTGTGTCTAGATCCTGGCGCAAAGATAAAGAATCATCCATTTGAAGTCATTGTGTAAAAGCCGACTCTCTGGTTAGGGTTAGGTTCCGCATAAGTCAAGCTAAGACTTCCCACGGGCGTACACTTATATTTTCCCACGGACCCTTGGATCCCTGGTCCAGGATTTTCCAGGATGGGCCGAGGCGCTCTGGTCACTGATTCCAACCCCCGAAAAATGTTGGAGGAAAACCGGGTGTTTTCGATGCCACGCATATGCGGACTGGTGCATATCTCTCCGTGATTCGGGCCTCGTGGTACTTGTGCCCTCAGGCTGGTCCCGGGCGCTGATCATGATGAACCAATCCTACGTTCACTGGTCCATGCGAGTTGCTCATTTCCGCCCTCGCCCACTCACCACCCTGCCCAAGACTGAACAGAACCTGGTGACCACGTACACGACGCGGTTACTCACGCGACCTCTACTAGTTGAGCGCCCAACTCGTGAGAAAGCCCGCAGCTGGTGCCTGGGCGGCCGATCACTCCTTGGAGGTGTGGACTGAGTATCTGTGTTCTCCGCTTGGTTCATCCTCTGCATGTAGAGCGCTCTTGAACACTCGCACACCAGACACACCCGTGGAAGATTGTGAATGAAACAGAAGGCACGGCGGTGAGCCGATAAGGGTGAGTCTCTTTATGTTCCAGCCACAGGATTTCATACAGCAAGCCTTTGCCTCTTCTTCGGTGCGTTGCTCAACGCCCTCTCTAGTTTATCAAATAGAACACGTTCAATATCGATCTATCACAAAGGACTCGTGGTACGCACTGGATGACATACGTGTTCGATTTGTTTAACATGCACCTTCCTCGTGTTCTTTGGATCCCCTGTCTTGATGTTCTCTGTGTGGTCTTCGTTCGGTTTTCGTAGCTTGCAGCATTCCCCGTCGTGAATCGCACAACTGAGGTACGCTTTCATTCTTAAACGTTCCAGACTTATACCCACAGCAGTACCAGCTTATCCGTTCTCGTTCTGGTCCATGGATCGTCGTTCCTCCGAGATAGCCAACTCGATCCTGTTTGACTGGCGCATTCCGATTTGGTTATTGATGGGGATGGGGGCTGTTCCTGGTGTGTCTCTCCAACTGTCAATTCACGGTAGCTCCTGTTGTCGCTCACGGAACGCTCGAACCAGTTGCCCTCCTCGGGTTAAACATGCCTATTAGCATTCCTGCGCCGCATGAGGATCACATTCAATCGCTAATCGGGGCTAATCGGCACCTCTGGGAGGATTTTGTAAATCACCCCTTTCCTCGCCAGATGGCAAGAGGCACAGCTCCCCTGAATGGGTTTCGACACTACATGATTGTAAGTCAGCCCATATCAGTTCCCTCGCGTGTCTCAACCCGAGCTACAGCAAGATGCCACATACCTAGAGTTTTTCGCTCGGGCGAAAATGCTCGCTATTGCAAGTTCGAAATCCAATGTGTCCTTCGGGGAGCTTGAGAAATTTGGAGAGAAAATATCCAACGACCTTCAGAATGCCAAAACTCTGCGGAACGTCTGCGAAAAACAGCTGGGAATTCCAGAAGACGTCATTGCAAGTGAGCCGATGTCAGAACAGCTCAAGAATTCCATCGCACTCTATGAACGCGTCGCTCGAGAGGGCGATTGCCTTGAGTGCGTCCCGTCTAGAATTTGGGCCCTCGGGTTTGGTTGACTAACATGTGCCACTCTGTTCAAAGTATGCACATCGCTCTTCTACCATGCATCATGGTGAACGGTAGACTTGCTCTGCACAAGTTAAAAGGCTGATGTCCACCAGGGATACTACACCATTGCTAGCGAGCTGTTAGTCGACCCGGCAACAATCAGAAGTTTGTCCTCTCCTTTCTATCCGGAGTGAAAAAGCTAGATGGCATCTTCCAGATACCCTATATTATACTCTGTGGATCGAAGAGAATGCAAACGGCAGACCCTTTGAACGCTACAAGAGTATGTGCTCACAATGAGTACCCTCCATATTCGATGGACACCTTTTTTGTTTATTTCAGAATTTATCGACGACCATATCAAAAAGCTCCCCGACAGCGAGAAGAAGTGGGAATATTGGATCGATATCTTCGGTAAAGCATGCCAAACTGAGAGAGCTTTCTTCGACCTCGCATACGAAGACCTCAAGTACGACGTCATCAGTGATGGCCTGTATAAGATTCGCAGTTACGGCAAAGCCGGCCACTACCTCGTTCCGTGTGAAGGCGGTGGAGTCATGGCACTCAGGCTGCAGGACGATCTCGACGAAAACTGGGCGGTGCGTGACTTGACTACAATCCACATGCCAGCGACCAAGTTAACCCGTCTGGCAGTGGGAACTGACGAATGCCAGGGATGGTTATTTAATCAGGAACGTTGCAAGTGGAGCCTTTCTCGGCGTTTCTGTCACAGAACAATTCCCCCCATACTACGAGGTCAACAGCAACGGCAAAGGGCACAAGTCATGGTCACTTAACCCTATTTCCTTCCCTGGTAAACGGGTGTACCAGTAAGTCGGGACCCACCTGCTCGCGTTGCACCTCATATGAATCATGTGTTTCGATAGGTTGTTCGTTTCATCCAAGTTGCAATTTACGCTTGACGTGGATGTCAACGGGAACACCTCGACGGTATGTGTGGCAGGACGACACCGTGTCCTTTTTCAGTGGTTGAAGTCATTCGTTGCAGGTATTCGTGACAAATAGTTACACGGGCTCCAGTCAGTTGTGGCTACTGGAACCCGTCGATTGAACGATTGAGGTTGTGAGGTCGCTGGAGAGCTCTGGTTGGTTGTAATACTATTTGTATAATACGCTCATACATGGGTTGGAATATCGTGCGCCCTTCACGAGTCTAAGATGATGACGCAGACTGAGGGGATCGGATGGTGGATTGGGCCCAACCAAAATCCATTGGATGCTTGATCATGAGCTGGGTTTGCAAACTTGTAGTTATGTGTGATACAGGACTTATGTAGAGATAGATATGAAATGAAAGGATGACAACGACCTCTATGTATGCCATGCAAAACGATGTCCGGAATGTGCCATTTTTGCGTGAAAAGGGGGGTGAATGTGCATGGATGTTCCGATGACGCAGCGTGCGACGTCCATTCCAGGTACCTGCTCGAGCCGAATCCCCATCATGCTGAGCCACGCCTAGCAAATACGGCCAGCCCAGAAGACCATCGAGGGCGATACTCTAGCCGATTAGAATGATCAAGGTAATGCTATCCCCCACGCACACCACACGTCGTGCATCACATCCTCAACCTCGAGTCGCTCCGCAACATTGACATTCGAGGACCTTCATATCGACAGCGTACCTTTCCACCGCTCGGCAACAGCCTCGCCTTTGAATACCTCGTGCAGTACTTCCCTCACGTCTTCCACGTACACAAAGCGGATCCCGGTCTTGACGCTCTCTGGAACATTCTCTTCAACATCAGCGCGGTTAGCAGCGGGTGCGAGGATCGTCTTGACCCCTGCTCGGTGCGCCGCAAGGATCTTCTCCTTCAGCCCGCCAACAGGGAGAACTTGACCCACGAGCGAGATTTCACCGGTCATCGCTACCGAAAGACAGTGCATGTCAGCTACACGAAACGACCACATGCCTGTCAAGCAATCAAACAAGTGCTCACCAATGTCAGGACTTATCTGCGTCTTCGTGAAGAGCGAGACAAAGGCAGACAAGATAGCAGTTCCGGCGCTCGGCCCTTCCTTCCCGATGCTGCCCTCGGGCATATGCACGTGGATGTCGCGATCGGTCAAGAACTGCTCGTCCGGCGATGTGGTTATGCCAAGTTCATACGCGTGTGCTTTGACCCAGCTCAAACCAATCTGGGCGCTTTCTCGGATGACTTCGCCGAGTTTTCCAGTCAGCTGCAGACCACCTTTGCCTGGCATGCTCTAACGTTGTAGGTGAGCTCAAGTTGCCAAGCAAATATCGGACAAGGGCTTACCGTGGCTTCGACCGGCATGACAGCGCCTGACCCGTTACCTAGATAGCCTAGACCCGTACTAACGCCGGGTGGCGGAGGGGTGACATACATCCTATCCTTGTGGTACACAGGGGGGCCGACATAATCCTTGAGATTCCCCGGAGTGATCCTGACATGGATACTGTCAGGGACTCTGAGTGGTTGGCGCTCTTGGGTTGTCACAGTTTTGCGCTCGGATGATTCATCGGTCGAGGCTTCGGCAGAGGTTTCGCTCGGTTCGTTTGATCGTGGTTCTTGGGATTCTACGGTCTGCGATTCCACATTAGATGCTTTAGAGTTTGGTGTTGGCTCGGGGAACACGTCCTCGCCAAGATCCAGGATCAGCTGGAGTGCTGCCTTCCGGTATATCTACGAAAAGGAGAATGAGAGATGACAATAAAGTCTCCCTACAGAATCGTACCTTGTCGATGTGTTTCTTCAAATTTCGCACACCACTCTCGCGGCAGTAGTACTTGATCAGCACATCTACGGTGGATGGGTCGAGAAGGACGTCTGCATCTTTAAGACCAGAGGCTTCCTTTGCTTGAGGACCGAGATATTTATCCGCAATGACACATTTCTCCTCCGAGACGTAGCCGCTGACTTCGAGAACCTCCATTCGATCAAGCAAGGGTGCGGGTATAGTATCAAGAGTATTCGCTGACATTGGGTCCGTGAGCGCGATTCTCGCAGAGTACACGTCGTGGCTACCCACCGGTGCAAACGAAAAGAACACGGGACAGATCGACGGGTACATCCATACTTTATGTGCCAGGTCAACTCACCATCCAACCCCACAGGAACAGAAAACCACACGCACTAATGGTCCAAGAATCCATTGTTCTGTTCAGGATCCAACATCTCTAGCAGCGCGCTCGCTGGATCCCCATTGATTCCCCTTCCGATCTTGTCAACCTCGTCGATCAGAACTATGGGGTTCTCCGTGCCAACTCTCTTCAAGGCTTGGATGATCTTTCCGGGGAGCGCACCAACGTACGTCCTCCGATGCCCTTTAATCTCAGCAACGTCAGTTAAGCCACCGACCGAGAACCGGAAGAATTGTCTGTTTAATGCACGTGCAATGGATTTGCCGATAGAAGTTTTTCCGACACCAGGAGGACCGACCAGGCAAATGATCTTGCCTTCGACCGTCCCGCGAAGCTTACCAACAGCAAGGAACTCAAGAATACGATCTTTTACGTCCTTAAGGCCGTAATGATCTTCGTCAAGGACCTTCTGGGCATGCATGATGGAGTAATTCTCGGGAGAATGCTGACCCCAAGGGATCTAGAAAGAGAAATGTAAACAGTGATGGAAGGAAAGGAAGAAAAACTGACCTGGGTAAGCCATTCAAGATAGTTGCGAGTCACGTTCGCCTCCGAAGCCGCAGGTTCCAATCCCATAAGTTTATTCAGCTCCTCGTCAAAGACTTTCCGAACACCCTCAGGCATTTTCAGTGCAGCAGCTCGCTCCTTGAACTTTTCAATGAGCTTGTCCTTGCCGTCCGACTCCATGCCAAGTTCTTTCTTGATGCCTTTTAGCTGTTCCATCAAGTAATACTCGCGCTGTCTCTTGGCAATCTTGCTATCAACGTCGCGGGAGAGCTTGCTCTGCAACTGAGCGTTAATCAGCTCTTTCTTGAGCACCAAGAGCGCTTTGCGAAGGCGATCCTCCACAGTAAGACTCTCCAAGACATCCTGAAGTTCGCCAACGTCGCCGCTCGACACAGCTGCTGCGAAGTCTGCAAGCTTATCGGGCTCGTCAAACACATTCGACGCGACTTGATTGATGGAGAAGTTAGTAATCTGGTCGCGGAATAGGGGATTGAGCTGAGCAATATCCTTGAACACGGAGACGATTTCTGACATAAAAGCGCGGATATACTGGTCGTCTTTGTTGTAGGGCTGCGTGACGAGGTTCTCGACTAGAACAATCGAGATGGCATGGTTGTGCAAGAACGACGTCTGTACCGGACCTGTCGCCATATCAAAGTCACAAATTTACAACATGAAAGATATAATCAATGACTTACCAGGAGGAATCTTGGATACCTCGCCTTTGGCGTACTCTGGCGACGGAGAGGGGGGCGGCGTCTCGGGTGACGTGACAGTTTGGACATCCTCTGCCGCAACTGCAGCGAGCGGTGGGTGTGCCCCGGCCCTGAGCAATTCTGTTATCTTTATCCGTCTGTGAGGATACAAGACAGCCGTGAGACCCTCTTCTTTTTCTTCTCCAGAACCGGTATTCGCAGAAAATACGCTGGTAATCTGAGCGAAAACGCCGACGGGGTGCACCGAATTAATATCTGATATGACGTCGCTATCCGCATTCTCATCCTTGAGAAGGAAAGCACCGAGGTAGGGTTGTCCACGCTTCATCATCTCCTTGATGGCAGCAACTACAGCGGGGTTGCGAACGACAACAGCCTTGTAAAAACCGGGAAAGAGAGGGCGTCGGGCGATAGGGAGAGCAAGAACCTGTGGATATATCTCTGGGACGGACTGTTTGGCTATCGAACTCGGTGTGGGAGTCCGTTGAGGTGGGGGAGGCTGGGAATCAGCTGGGTCACTGCTGTCCCCACTGGAGGACGAGGGAGGTGAGCTGGCGGAGGAACCCGCGGGGTCCTCATCCTGCGGGCTATCCATGCGTTCATGGTCACCACTTTTCTTGCCCGTCGACTCGACTTCTTCGGACTCCTCCGGCTCGGCGACTTCAGTGGGGTCGTCCGACTTTTTGTTCGACCAGCGTGGGTAGTAAAGGAGCGGCGACGACCGAGCAAGGGAGATTCTTGAAGATGTAAAGGATCTCTGGCTGGCTAATTGGTTTGCAATCAGAGAGCCTTGTAAGAATGCGGGTCGTAATGGGATCGCGTGCGGTGGTGTTGGTTGTCTAGAAGCCAACTGACGCGCACGGCACACGGTGCTGGCACGAAAGCCACGTACAAAGGGCATTGGAAGGCAGATGACCTCCACACCCAGATGGAAGTTGAACTTGCGCTCCGGAGCCTTGAACACGTCCACTGAGCCGAGGCAAAATGCGTATGGCAAGCAAGATGACTCAGCAGCACTTTCCCAGCTGAACATTCGCTTGAGTTTGTCCACCATTTTCGTTCGCTACGCACACACTATTCTGAACCCTCACACAGAAAATTCGAGCGACGAAAGGGATGGAGCTACACGCGATTGTTTCCCCTCATGATCAGGCTCATCCGAGTCCGCAACAATCCCTTTGCAGCGCACTCGGTTGTTTTGTCCAGACAATCCAGTTGATATTTGTCTGATGTTCGAGTGCACGTCACCTACACACCCGTTTTGATTGCCAAGTCCACCTGGCCGAATGCATCTTTTCACGACGACCGTTCACACAATGCCGGAGTGAAATGGATTATCACACTATGACATACCACCGGGTGACTATGCGCCGAGGTTGGTGGGAATATAACACGTCACACTCTAGCTCTAGAAGAACTTAGACATGCATCCCCCAGCTATTGAGTAACCCCAAGCGTGATTGTTCCTAGCCCTAGTTTTGGCACAATTGAGTCCAGTCAGCTGTGTGGGAGGCGGTCAATCTATGCAGTTTGCGCTAGAACAGCAAGGTATAGGACATACGTGGTATTATTGCTGCTTCTTGAGTGACCGTTTCGTTCGGTGCTTCTGCCATCACAACAGCAAACCCGCTGGACACAGGGATTAATTCTGGATTCGTGTTAATCTACTGAAGCTGACGTACTGGTTGAGATGCCAGTCAATGTGACTAGATATGGGTACGTGACCATCGCGATTGTAAGTAGAACTCAAGGTAACCACTCACCAGTGAAGGAACCAAGGTCCCGGATTATCCGTGACAAAACGAATGGTCACGTTGTCCGTAGAGCTATCGCCTAGGGACACGACATCACGCCGGACGGGATTCACGAAATTCGTCTCATTGCTACCCGCAACCCTGACAACGTCGAAGGCGTGCTAACAAAAAGCTTAGGTAGAGACAAAGAAAGCCGGAGTGGATCACATACGCCGTGCAGATGTAAAGGGTGCTGAAAACACATTCAGAGTCAGCGTACAACGATGTGTTACAAACATGACACTTACAGGGAAACCGGGAGCTGCAATAGGGTCGGGAAAGCTTATTTCTATAACCTTGTTCGGAGGAAGTGTATAGACACTTCCAGTTGGCAGCAGTTCGGAAGCTTGTCTTGCTCCACTGAGAATCTGAAGAAGCACAGGGACAGTGGGGGGGACGTAAGTCACATTGCCAAGTGTAAAGAACAGATCCGAGGTGTAGCCTGGGAGAAATTGAAGATTCACGTCCGCCTTTCCGATCTCGGGTATCCCAGGAGCGCCGGGGTTGATGAGTGGGTGAAGGCTCCCCTCATTGAACGAGAGTTCATATGGGCCAGCATCTGAAGTCGGATCTTCGACCGCTGCTCCTTCATATCGCAGAATGGCCATATTCTGGCCGCCATCGAATGTAGCGTTGGGTAGATCGCTCAAGGAACGAATCCAATAGTTCCCGACGGGCTGGTCTGCTTTGACAACCACGGAGTAGCGTTGACCAGCAAGTATGGGTATTGAGTCAACTTCTACGGGTTGCACTTCGATCCCATCTGCCTCAATGATGGTCATTCGGTGACCATCAATAGTGAAGTTGAAATTGGGATCGCAAGACATGGCAATCACGCGGAAGCGATATCGTAACCCTTGTTGGACATTGATGACCGAGAGTGGAGCCGATGGTCCGCCAGCATACCGACCCTTGCCATTGATCAGTGTCGAGTTTGCTATCGCCCTTGCGAAAATTTGGCTGAGTGGGACAGAGGATATGTGATACCTAAATCCAAGTCAGCAAAAACCTTTGTTTGACATGAGATACTCACCAATCAGAGAGCGTGATGATCGTGTTTTCTTTTTGGATTACTTGGATTACAAGACGGAACGCGGACAGAAAATCGATTGGAAACTCACCATCGTCGACATCATATAAAACTGCGAGAGGATCCTCAGGATCATATATAACCAGTGGTCCTCGGAATCCGTCACAATATTGAGTTGCGTAGTGTGAATGGTACCAGTATGTTCCAGTCTGGCCGTCGGCATTGAATGTCTGTACAAACGATTCCTGTTGACGAAGCGGGCACTGAGTGACATGTGAAGTGCCGTCAGCCCAGTTGGATTTGTGCTGGAAAATCCCGTGATAATGCTTTGGCGTACATGAGGATGCGGTTTACGCAATTCAAAGGTACAATTACTTACGACGCTAGTTTCCAGAGACATTGTATCGTCCGTGAGTTCATTAAAGATTTGAATAGAAAACTGATCGTTCTAGAAAGGCATAACTACAGCCATCTAGACAATATCGTAGTTCTCACCTTATTTGCCCGGATCAACGGTGCAGGGAATACACCATTGGCAAGAGTTGCTCTACAAATCATTAAGAATGCATTTAGAAAGGACAATCAACATCACTCACGATCGGTTATATCCGTCTGGCGCAATGAAATTGTTCGCAATATGCAGTTGGCTCACAGGTCCGAGCACGGCGGCATTTGTTGGTGTAGCTGCAAGTGCTGGTAAATCTGTGTCCGAGTCCAAAATCTCGGAGACCGACGTACTAGAGATGAAGAATAGTGAAAACGCAAGGATAGACAGGAAAAACATCTCGAATACAGCGGGAAGGGACTAGAGCGAACTGGTGTGTGCTACATCGGTACCCCTACACTTCTCTTATATACCGAAGATCGCTTCGTCATGCTCTCGGGTCAGGTGCGGCCTCGGAGGTTTGTTGTTTGCTTCATTCTTGCGGCATGTGCTCATGACGACGCAAGGTACGTCCACAAAGCTCTGCAGAAGGTCATCGTCGCTCAACTGATGGGTCCCACCACTTATGAAACAGGTACCACGAATTCAGGACTATACAAGTGAGCCAATAGTTTCCAAATCTGGAGAATCAGTGCCAGTGAATGAGGTCATTCTTATCATAGTGACTGAGCAAAAGTCTTTTCAACTCACTGTACATGTTGAACGGGAAAGTGACGCACACCAGCCGACAGCACATAGGATACGCAGTTGGGTAAAATCACAACGGTCGAGCAGTGTTTGTATATCTGGTGACGAGTAGCCTGAGCACAAGTGGCACTTCTCAATTGCAAACACCGAAGCAAGCACGGGTAATATCGCAGGTGCGCGAGCCGGATTTATCGCGGACATGAATCATGATAATGCTAGTATCCAGTGTCTAGACTCTGGACTCAACAGAAGAAATGGTGTCAGTAACAGCTGGGAAAGCACAGTTTTGAAACATCTGCAAACACTCGAAACAATGGTTTCAAGAATCAAGAGTTCCTAGGAGTAGCCAGAATCCCGACGATGTTTGCCAGAAAACTATGGATGAGTCACGGTGGTGCTTCTGAGCTCGGCATTGCCGCTCTGAATGCAAGTGTGCTGGCGATAAGAGCTTGAGGTCGATGTTAACTAGTGGCGGATGGATGACAGATGTGCGAGAGTGCAACCCGACTCGGACGGCTGCGCCGCGGCCGGGCTCCGACGCCAAATTGTTTACTTTCCTCAACAGCAAGCCTATTGATCCGGTGACTGCACGGTACCACTTTTGCAAGCATTGAAATTGAAAGACACTCGTCTGGAGATCCATCTCGATGTGCCGAGAAACCGACGAGGAAACCAGTAGCTAATTCCACGGCCCTCCGGGCATCTCTGGCCCACCTGCACCACCTCAGATGCTCGGATTTTAAAAGATCGTGAGAGGTTTCCATATGCCACTTGAAGAAAACGAAAGGATAACTATTTGAGTGTCATCCCATAATAAAGGAAGCTCGCAAGAACAAACTTCGGTTGGCGAGGGGGCTTAGCATGCAGAGCGCTTTAAAACTTACACACGCGTTAAGACAACCAAGAGAATCGAACATGGGAATGTCATACGGACATAAAATGGCGCGATGATAAATATCCAGATCGTATGAATTCGGGAGGACATGAGAAGAACACAGTCGTTTCACAGGATGTGCAGCATTGGGGGAGTAGGAGGGACGCTCTCTAATCCGGATACAGGGAAACTCCAAGCGCAAACAGCACACGCCGTTTCGGTGAAACAAGAGGGGGCCATTTGTTCTTGCCATTCACGTATTATTTGCTTCATTTCCTCGAGCATTTTGATCGGGAAAACGCCATCATTTTCCGCATCAATCTGCGAGTTTGTGGTACGAGTGCGATGATCGCGCTGCTGAAAAGCGTGTGATGAACGACGAGATGATGCGTCCTCTTCAGATTGACCGTCATTGACATACGCATGTCCGATTCCGTGTCTCTTCTCGTTGACGACATGTCTCGACAACAACATCGTCAACAGAGCGTGGTGGAGGAAGAGGAACGAGGCGAGCGTTATGTCGCGGGCGGGCGTCTGCCGGAAAAGTAGGTAAGAGGCTGAACAAGTACAATCTTGATGAAGGCGCAATGGGTCAATTAAACCAGCTCGGAGGATGCGAGTCGTGTGAACGTAAGCCTATGAGAGCGGGCGAAATCGCAAAGGTGATCGCAAGTGAAATTTTGATATTGCTCCACCATTTCTCCAATGTTGTCGGTGAGAACTGGAATAAAGGGACCGATAGGGTAAACAGAACGAGACTCCAGATCATCAACCATTAGTCCGAGAAATTCAAAGTCCCGACACAGTGTGGCGTAATCGTCATGGGATTCGCTAACATTTTCCGGGAGGCCTGGGGACTAACGCGCCGTACGCTGGTCGGTAGATTCATTGTCATGATTCAGGATCTAAATAAATAAATAAAATAAGCCATGAAAAACTGATGGTCGCACCAGATCTGTGTTGTTTTTCGGTATCTGCATGCGAAGACCCCCGCGGAGTGTCTTATTCACCGCATTAATAGCACACTGGCAGTTATCCGGGAAAATGAAGTACTGACAGAGGAGCGAGTATTCAACACCAAGTGGTTAGCGCAACAGAATTACGCACCAAACGTGAACGTGGACGTTCAAACCTGAAGCGTAAACACAGACAACAAAAACTCCTAATGATTTTGTGAACAGGAGATGCGCATAGATTAATCAACAAAAGGAGTTCGGACCGATAACCCATGAAGCCACTGGCATCACAATTTTCGGAGTGAGACCTGGATCCATTCAGGTGTAGGAACTATATTGACGAAGTTGTAGCAGATCCTTCTGAATTCCCAGGTCTATAGCCTTGGTCCCATCAGGCCATGGAAAGCCGGACAACTACGCGCGTTCGAGGCACGTACACAGTTGTCCCGTCAGAGTCCCGGGTGCCATGGTGAGGTGCGCAGCTGAAACCAAATGGATCTGTCACAGGTATATTTAGCCTCACCCACTGTTGGGACATTCACACGTGGCAACTTGAAAGAAGAATGAACAGGACGCTCCAAGGGACGCTCCAACATATGGGAAGCCCACCGGAAAACAAATGGTGCCTAGGTTTTATTTCTCCAAGCATAATAAGTCACCAGGTGATCAATTATCTGGCCAAGGACGACCAGGCAAACCCAGAACAATCGATTCGAGAAGAAACTAATGCTACGTCCAACTAGAAGTCAGGTTCCACTCCCGGGCACTTCCCAAGCCTCCCTCTCCGAACAAACTCACCCACGTCTGCTCTCCCCACACCTGATACTTCTGAGTTGACGTCTGCATTTGTTGGACCGTCTCGAAACTCGGTGAAGGCGTTGCTGTGGGACTGGCAAATACGAGGCACTGAGCACTCTGCGTGGGCGTTGATGTAGGCATCTGTGCTATTTGTGATGAAGTGCGGTTGATATTTCCTGACGGGAATGCGAAGCCATAGTACCCAGGACACGAGTCCGTGGGGAAGCGGTACGCCCTGCAAATGTAATTGGTCGACAACGTGATGAGTGACAATTATCGGCCAGAATATGAAGTCGCTTCACTCACAAGTAAATACTCCTCAGAAACGGCAATCCCAAGTTAAGATGGGGTTCTGATGGATTCGGGTTGGCCAGTCCAACAGAACAGGTACCCCTCACTGCGAGCGAAGACAAGTCGCGCAAAAGGTTTCCTGTGGAGTCCATGGGATAATCCACACCGTTGATAGTTGCAGTAAGGGCTACATAAGGTGTGTACTCAGATGAGTTGCAAACGTATGCGACAATCCCGCTGTCCTCGACAGTATAGTTGATCGGACCAGCATACCCCGTATTAGTAAGGTAGGTAGTGAGGTCAGGTATTGTGACACCAACGAAGACTGTTGAAGGGCAGAGTGAGCCAGTGACATTTTATTAGCGATGAAATGGTCGATTTCAACCCACAGATGTACCTGAATTTAAAGATGCGTATATAGCAGAGCTGTTTGGCAAAAAGCTGCCGTTGTAACCCTTCAGTCCGTCCAAGACAATTATGTTTCGGAAAGTCCACGAGGCATTCGGTGTGGTGACTGGGACCCAATTCAGATTTCCCTGATAATCATTCTCGTCCAATGCTCCGATTGTGATCTTAGGATTAATTGGGTCGAGCCTCATTCCAATCACTGGATTGAGAAGCTGGTTGCTTGCATATAATCGAGATAAGAAATGTTCAGACGCAGCTGTAGCGTTGACAGGATCGGGGAAGACACCCAAGCGCCCATTGTACATAAGGTAGTTCAGCGTGTTATCACCGCCTGTTTCGATGAGACCTGGTACGCCAAGCGGTAAGAAAACCAGCTGCAGTGAGAAAGACGAGAACAATATGGAAAGCACCAACCAAACTCGGTCTGCGGTAATGACAGGATACCACCAAAGCTCATCGTGTCATTGCTCATATTTCCGAAATAGGTGTCCGTATTATATGGCCATGGATAATTCAGCGCCTGTGCAGTATTTCGGTATGTTAGATGTTGACAGTGGTTGATGTGTATGGAAAATACCTGGAATGTAGTGGACAGGGTGGGGTCAAAGGAGGTGTTTCCACTGCATAAAACACAGCTGCTTGAATAGACTGCCATCTTGGCAGTATTGAGGTCGAGAGTGGTGTTAATCAATTGAGGAGGTGTCCCATACAGTGTTGGAACAAGCGGATTATTGAAGACGTTGTCCGACATGTTCATAGGGACCTTTATGGGGAGGCTGACCCATGCTGTTTGGGACGAAATTAGTGAAGCACCACATAACGATGTTCACAAGGTGCTCTTACTAGGATCAGCTAGGGCGGAAGTGAGCAATAATGAGATAACCAACAGCGGTAACATGATCTCAGGTCTAACGAAGGAAGAGGAACGACCCCCACGAAAGTGCCTGTGGTCTTGAAGTAGTTAGCGGGATCACGGTGGCAACACCAACATTCAACACCTTCCGTATTTGAAGTTCTTGAGAGTGCCCCTTAATCGACCCCATCCATCGCTGCTGTGCACAGAAATAAAGGAAAATTACCGCGCTCAGCCCATCCAAATTGTCACCTATTAACAGGACCGTCTCCCAGGCTCAGACGCAGATGCAAGATATTTCATAGGCATGGACCTGTCATCACTCCGCAATCTCGCCGCGTCTATAATTGGTATACAGCTGTGATGCATTGATGAGCGTTGCAAGGATGCCGAGCAACGAGATACCTGAACAAGCCATAATTAAAAGTTTTCGTCATGTCATTGGTGCCTTGTTTCTGGGTGGGTGAACCCTTAGCAGCCAGATATGCACAGCAAAAGATAAATCTAGCATTTGCACCCTCCGCCATGCAGGTTTTTGCTGTAAACTGCTCCCGACCTGGGCCGACCACTGCCCGCGGCCACTTTGGCGGCGCTGCAAGATCCGAAAGACGCACGGTGTCGTAGTATCTTTGAGTAAAACTTTGACAGGCGCATTGGACGCAAGGAGCGCAGTGAGTCTGGTCCGGGGAGGCAGGACATTGTAAAAGTCATCATCCGAGTTATGTAATGGGCATCTCCATCCGAGTTGCTTATCATCGGTGAACGGAACCTGAGTCAGTTACATTAAAAGTTTTGACTGCCAGTGAAATGCACGAGTCGACGTGTCTTGGCACCCCTCGGAAAATACAGCTTCGAAAGTTGGTATCATCTCGTGTCATGATTCTTGGCACGGCATGCGTGTCCACGACTCGGCGGTTGCTCAGGTCAGTGCCACCACTCCATTTCGCCATCCCGTCTTAACTTCGAAGGAAATAGTACTCTTGTTTCCGAAAAATTTGGTGGCGCCGACACCATTTTCGGAAACAAGAGTATCACAGCAACAAGCATCAAGAATCTTTTTAGAGCTTCCCTAAATAGATGGTCCCCAGATTTCTTCGCGCACCCAGCCCCTTCAAGTTGTGCTAGATGTCGAACATAGACTTCCACGGTGACCATGAATCGGACCACCGTGGTTCCCCTCCAGCAATATCTGATCATTGTTCAGGTCCTCGTCAAGGCGAGGATGGCTCTGGCGAGGATGTTGAGCAGACTCCAGCATCTAGTGCCCCCTTACGTGGTTCCCTTCCAGCGATATCTGATCATTGTTCAGGTCCTCGTCAAGACGAGGATAGTTCTGGCGAGGATGTTGAGCAGACTCCAGCATCTAGTACCCACTTAGTGCCCCCTCTCAAGGGTGGTCGTGGATCCTTGCTCATTTCCATATGGCAATGGACATTGGTGTTCTGCTTCCCCGCCATCAGTGTTGCGTACCTTATTTTTTGTTATGTCGTTCACTATCAGGTGGTACCCGCCACGTTGTCCGGACTTTCCGCTGATACAACCGCGCAATTTCTAAGTAAGTAGTACTTGACTTCTACTAGAACAGTTCTGACTGACGCTGACTTCATTGGTAACTAGCCAACCTTGGGGCCGGGATAACTAGCATCAATATCATTATTATCAGTCTTGCCCTATTCCCGCTGAAAACGATTCTATGCGATCTTCAGGTGAGGGTGGGTCTGCTCGAGGGCCTGAACACAACATTGATCGGTTTTAGTCAGAAGAATTTTTCCGTCTCCTTTCTGCACAAAGCAACAGCTGCGGCGTTGAGCTGACTGCAGTCAATGGAATTTCCAACCCATCTTATGGCCTCATTGAATCGATCACGGTTGTTGTAAATCGACATTGTTCATTACACTATGTCATGGTCCTCATCGCAACGGTGGTTATTTTGGCAGTCTCGATTCTAGCACCCGCGGCGCGTGAGTAAAATCCAGCTATGCTATCATTCTGACCCAAACCCCATTTTTAGTGAGTATTCAGTCTGTCCTCATAGATGGCCCAGTCATGGCCTTCTCTGTCGGCACTATTCCGCCACTCACTTTGTACCAGTAAGAAGATTGCACAAATTTTTGTGCGTACCCAGTCTTACCGATGCCTTCAGGCCAGTGGCGGAAGGGCCGGTCGTGCCCGCAACATCATTCAGGCCCAAACCCGGAGATGCCGCGGCGGTCGTTTGGGCTGAGCGAGAAATCGGTCTCTCCTATTCATTCTCCATTTCGAACGACTCGCAGGGAGTATACTCTGGATTTGTTGTTCCTACGCCCCCGATGCTCAACTCCGCAATGAGCGCACGGTGGTTGACAGATGTGGTTGGCTTCAATCCCTATTGCACATGGGCCAATCCAGTGAACCTCACTACGACTTCGTTTAATTTCACCATGAACAGTACCCAGGTCCCAAGTACTGCCGTATCTGTGCACCTGGAAACCCTCGATCTCCAAGTATCGGTCCCAAGTTCCTATTTCCGTGCGTGTACACTGGTTTCTCGTGTGGATAAAGTACTTGTTATTAATACTAACACGCGTGGAACAGCGGTGTATAATTCGTTTTTCGTAACCAGCATCAATGTGCATGACCCCACGATCACCGTTCTCAACTATACAACTGGGAGCTTGCCGACAGATGGTGCTATGGTCATATCTGTCATCCAATGCACCTCCTCAAGTTGTACAGAAGAGGCTATCAGCATCATCTCCCTTTTCGTTGACTTCACCGATGTTCCGTCAATGGGCTTCAGCTCCATCGGTGCAGACTACGAGCTTGGTTTCCTGGTTTGCAAACCAAACATCACCATTGAAACACGAGAGATTCGTACAGGGGGGTTAATGACACTGGAGGTCCAGCCACTCGCCGACGGCGCACCGCCATACCCCAGACAAGGTAATCTCGACTGGACGCAGACGTCGTTGCTCGTCGCATATTCGTTGTCGGCACTGACGACCGAATCGGGCCCGGAGTCCTCTGCGTATCGTGGCCTGGGCTCCGAAACACAAGCTGATTTCATATTCGGAAGAAACCAGTTGGATACCCTCCCAACTAGTGAAGAATATGACAATACGAGCATAGTTCTCAAGCCTCTCTCACCAGACCAGCTTGCACAAGGGTATACACAGATGGTGAAAGCTGCGATGAAGCGTAAGCATGTCCTCATAGTCCCACCTTTGCACTCGCATGATTATTGGTTATCCTGTTTTTAGCATATGTCTCGGGTTCACTTGGCACGTCATACGTGCCGGGTCGTGTAGCGGATGTCCAACAGATTTTTGTGTCTTCTCTGCCGCACGTCATCGCATCGACAGTTTTAATCTTCCTTTTGCTCGTGATGGCGGTTGCTGCACATTTCAGACCCGGGAGAGGATACCAGTTCAATCTCACAAACGTTGCTGCGGCTTTGGCAGATTCTGAAGTTCCACAAATTGTCAAGAAAGCGAAAGTCGATGTCATGGCGAAAGAGAAACCGAGTGCAAGTCGCAACTGGTGGTTGAGAAATGATGTTCAAGTTGGGCAGGAAGTAGATAAGAAGCTTGGGAACTGGAAGGTTTCCCTGAAGTGTCCAGCCGAGGCGGATGGGTTAGAAACGCTCTACATTGAGAGTCCGAGTCCCCCGGGCCATGCGGAAGAGGTGACGCGGACGCCGTAAATGTTATCACGTTACATAATTTCTTCCCACCCCCAAAAAGTCAAGCAAGTGCATCCGAAAAGACATTGCACCCAACGATCATCGATTAGTAGTACAGGATGGCAGAAATTCACGATCAGTTCGACACCATTCTGATATTGGATTTCGGATCTCAGGTCTGAAACATTTCATCTCTCTCTTCGGTGACCATACACCAACCTTGTATTCATCCCTTATCGCTCTACAGTATAGTCATTTGATCACGAGGAGATGTCGTGAATTGAAAGTCTACGCCGAGTTGATGCCCTGTACGACCCTCCTCAAAGAAGTCCATTTCAAGCCTAAAGGTATGCTTCATTGTCTCTTCCGGCATCCGTGGCGAGGACATATATCCGGGGATTTGCCACAGGCATCATTCTCTCAGGATCACCGTACTCTGTGTATGATTCCGACGCGCCACATGCCGATCCTGCGATCTTCGAACTTGGTGTCCCGATCCTTGGTATTTGCTATGGATTGCAGGTTCGTCTTCGCCTGCAACCTAATCGGATATGGATGCCTCACCTATTGCGTCCACGATACTTGACAGGAAATCGCGTGGAACCTGAAGGGTCAGGTCGCGAAATGTGATCATCGTGAGTACGGCCATGCGACCGTTCGGATCACTCGATTCGGCCATGGCGCTGTCGATGCACTCTTCGAGGATCTGGGTGATGAAATGCAGGTACGCATCTCTCGCCCGCGACACGACATCACTGTTTTTACCATCAGCTTACCAGGTCTGGATGTCTCACGGAGATCAACTCCAGGATCTCCCCAAGGATTTCCATGTCATCGGTCAAACACAGACTGCTCCGTTTGCCGCCATCGCTCATGACACGAAGCCCATCTATGCCATCCAGTTCCATCCTGAGGTCACCCACACTACACAGGGCAAGCAAGTGATCTCTCGTTTTATTCTCGGCATCTGTGGATGCAGAGAAAACTGGACGATGGTCAGTTTCATTTGGGTTTCGAGATTACTGATGGTTTTGAAAATGAAAATCTTGATGATCCACCCCTCAAGGAAGAGTTCATCGGAAAGGAAATCTCACGCATAAGAGACATCTGTGGGCCCAAAGGGCGCGTCATCGGTGCTGTCAGTGGAGGCGTTGATAGTACTGTCGCAGCCAAACTCATGCATGAAGCTATTGGTGATCGGTACGCAGCAACTACCTCTACTGCTAGGCTAAATAACCTGTTCAAACCGCTAGTTTCCACGCCATCATGGTCGACAATGGCGTCCTTCGCCTTAACGAGAGTCAACAGGTCCACGAGATGTTGAATAAAGACCTCGGTGTCAATCTCACGGTTGTCGATGCATCCGATCTCTTCCTCTCACGTCTCGAGGGCGTCGAAGACCCAGAACAAAAGCGCAAGATCATCGGCAACACCTTCATTAACGTTTTTGAAGCGGAAGCTGCCAAGATCGAAGCTGCAGCTGAGGAAGAGGAAAAGCAAGGAGGTGAAGCAAAGGGCCTAGTAGAATGGCTGCTGCAGGGCACGCTCTACCCGGACGTCATCGAGAGTATCAGTTTCAAGGGTCCGAGCGCCACGATCAAAACGCACCATAATGTTGGTGGGTTGCTGAAGGATATGAGACTGAAACTCATCGAGCCGCTGCGTGAGCTGTTCAAAGGTGACTTGATATCACTCACTCGAGGTGCGGGATACTAACCACGGACTCTTTCGTTGTAGATGAGGTTCGCGTGTTGGGTCGGTTGCTGTCGATCCCTGCTCCGCTGGTTCAACGCCATCCCTTCCCAGGGCCCGGTCTTGCCATCCGAATCCTCGGCCCCGTCACGCGCGAGCAAGTGAAGACCCTGCAACAGGCGGACAACATCTACATCGAAGAGATCCGCAGAGCGAATCTTTACAACCACATTAGCCAGGCGTTCGCAGTCCTCCTCCCCGTCAAGGCAGTTGGGGTTATGGGCGACAAACGAACGTATGAACAAGTATGTTTCTTCCCGTCTCATCAGGGTGGCTCTCGGATACGTGTTCTGACGTCGTGGATCAAGGTAATTGCGCTGCGTGCGGTCCAATCTGAGGATTTCATGACGGCTGATTGGTGGGTTTCTTCTTCGTTGGTTGCTGCTGGCCCATGACGCAAACACGATCCCCATTTTGCTTGTTGGTCTGTGGCACACAGGTATGTCTTCCCGCCTGAGGTCCTGAAGCGGATTTCCTCGCGTATTACGAACGAAGTGAAGGGTATCAACCGCGTCACCTACGACATTTCCTCCAAGCCACCTGCCACAGTCGAATGGTTGTAAAGCGGTTACGATAGATGCAACACAAATATCCTTCAACCTTGACTATTGTACGAGACAGTATAATATGAAAAGAAATGGTAGCGAGTGTGTGGAGGGAGGACCAACGGTTGGCACGTAGCTCTGTGTACGCACGCATACCGAGACTGGATGGTAGAGGCTGGAGGCGGTCATCGGGATCTTGGAACACGTAGAGAAATACGGTCGACATTTCAAACAAGGACAACTACACGGGGATTGTAGGAATAATAAGTAGCCGGATTAGTATCACAGGTATCAGGGCAAGTAACGCACGGACATCGTGTCGCAAAGTACGACTATCCATCCTGCCTACAAGTCCATAAGTAATTAGCCGTGCGCTTGTATTCGGACCTGTTCGCATTGCTCATTATTCGCTTTTGCCAAGTGCTCGGCCTAGGGTGGATTTTAAGACGGTCCGAATGACATTGTCACTTAGACGTCACCCGATTGGTGGGCCGGACGACACGGCGGATGGTGCAAGTTTAGCGAGAAGGACGCATGGTTTTGTCAAATTTGTCCAAGATACTCTTCCTATGATTAGAGGGGTCTCGAGGTAATAAGCTTGACTGTACCCAAAGTAGCGTCGCTGGACAAGCGCGAACTTCCGCCGCCGATCGAAACAAACGCCGAAGGGCCACGCGCCGGCTGTTCGAAACTCCCACGTAATGTGCCTCCGTCGATTACCTCAAAACCAACATGCTGCAGCGGCCCGCCGAAGGTGCCAAGTTGACTATTGGCAAACGCTCTCCTTCTTCGACTCCCAACCCCGAGCTCGAGGCCATGAAATCAGCCCACAGTGCTGCCATTAGCTCAAACGAGAGGATCTTCCCGGTTTTCGCCAAGAAGCTTGCATCCAAGGATACCAAGGAATTTGCCAACACTGCTAACAAACTCGCTCTCTGGTTAGTTTCGGAGAAGGCGTACTATCCAGTTGCTCGTCCCAAGGTAAGAAGCTACCTCATCACCAAGCACGATACTGATCGCCCAATCTCTTAGATTGTCGAGCTTCTCGAGGTAGGATATCATCCTTCGCGTGGACATTGGTCGTTAGCGGATATCGTTTCTCTCTTTCGGTTTCCAGATTGCGCTTTCGGCTTTTGTGGATACGTTCGCGCATCACTCTGCCGCTGCTGAGCTTGCAGAACATCTGCGACAGCTTGTTCAGGCAATAATTCCATTCATACACCTTTTTCCCGAGGTCGAACTTCAATGTTAGTTTTTTTCCAACCGAGTCCATCTCCATTTGATCACCCCTCCATAGCCAGACTACAGCGCGTAATTGCCGATACAGAGTCGGCCCTTCCGCGAGTGTCCACAAGTGCTACTCACGGTAACGTGTTACCCCAAGGATCTGTTACCGCCAAGTAGGTCCTTCTTCCACAACTCCCAATCAACCGGATTCACACAATGGCATCTGCACATGGAATTTCACTCCAACTAGCATTTCATCGCCCACGCTTGCTTCCCCGGTTCATCCGCAACTCGCAGTGCCTCTCATACCTGGCCCTCAAAAGCCAGTGTCACAAATCCGACCTTCTTCAATACCTGATGCTGTCAAAGCGTTTCCTGATCGCTCTGTTCATGTAGACGCACCCCGAGCGCGTAACCCGTCTGAGGTAGCACCGGACCAAACCGACGCAAACCCATCTCCCGCTTCTCCTGTTACGAATTCCCCGCACGATCTCCGCAGAAACATCTCATCAATACCCTCCAAACCTCAGCCCAAACGTGCACGGAGAGCAGAGCTTCCAGAAGAGCTCGTTGCTCGTGATCTTGACTGGTTTAAATCTAATCAGGCTCTCGCCATAGTGGACGGGGACCATGGTGCAGCCTCGTTTAAGGCTGGCGAGTCCTCGTCGGAACTGGCTTCTGATACAGCCCATATTCCCGGACCGTCGCCGTCGCCAAAGAGGAAATCGGCTCGCATGGTGCCGTCTCGCCGCTTACCCCGCCGAATTCCCCTCGATGCTGCTCAGGAAGTGAAGTATGGCGTATCCGCTTCTACATTACCCCCCGGTTCTGAGTCAGCGGGTGAGGAGGCCAGATCTTTCGAAAATGTCCACAATGTTTCCGTCCAGAAAAAGCCATCATTAGAAAGGATGGGATCTGACGCTCGATCCGCGGTGATACCAGAAACTCATGATATGCAGGAAGTTTCGCGGCACGAGGAGTTACTGCCTCTAGAGCCACGACTGATCGCTTCATCAAACGAACCTCCCGTTAAACCATCCATACCTCAGACAGACCACCAATCCCCCTCGGTTAAAGCTCCGTCACTCAACGGTGGATCCGCTATATCCGTTGGTGCGCCTACACCGCTTCCCGAAGCCACGATGGAATCAATGGATATATCCACTTCAGATTTAGGTTCCGAGGGACTCCTAGCATCCCCTCGCAAACCAGAATCCACTCCACCACAATCTCCCCAGGTGTTACAACTTCGGGGTCCAATTCTCCCACCTCTCGTGAATGCCTGGGAACCACCTCTGAACCTGAATTTCAGAATCTCGCCAACATCTCCCGGTCAGCCCCAACAATCGGGAGTGGATGCGAACGAACGACGATTCGACAACAAGATGACCGTTATTCACAGCACACCGGGGAAGCCATTCACTCATACCCATTTGATCGATATCTGCCTGAATGAAAGTATATCTGCCAAAATATCAAAGTGGGTAAACAGGAAATTTCACCCGTCGTGCGTGGCACATTGTCCGAACGTCGAACGAACTTGACATTATGTTATCGCGCAGAGAAGCACCTTATGGAGTCTGCATTTCATTAGGGTGCTATCGCCTCCCCCAATTTTTTGACTCGATCAAGTCGGGAAGTGGCAAACATGACATTGAAGAGTTGACATCACAATCATCGTGCTCTTGGCCATATCCAGACTTGTTGTCCCTGCACGTCAACAGCGAGACCAGACCGACCGTCATCACACTTTCCCCTCCGCTTTTCGTACGTGTTCCAGATAGTCTTCGCCGTGCGATCCTACAACCCGCTCCCACCCTTTGTAGCTGACCCCTGATCAATGCGTCGACATATCATCGCTGATGAAGCCGGGAAGCAACACACTGGAGATCAGACAGCAGGGTGACTTGTCCGAGTATCTGGTCGTCCTCCATGCGCATCATCCGACCCGGGCTCAGCTGGCTGAGCTCGATGTGGTGAAGACTGTTGATGAGCGCTGGAAACAGTTTCTGGATGCACTTTCTGCGCGGGCCGTTCCCGGGAAAATGCTCAGTACTGCCCCTGCAGGTGTTGTCGGGGTATTCTGAGCCCGGAATCTTTGCTGTACTTATGGTTGGCGTTGGTGTATTCTTACGATGGTCTCCACTTGTTTGGATTGTTTTTTGCCCCAGCCATGGGTAGGAGCGTATGCAGGAACGTACGCATACGGATGGATGGTAGTGCCAAACATGATTGATTTTCCGTCAACTCAAAACAGGGCATTCTGGATAGTGTGATCTCGATTTTCATGGTAGAAGAAGAGTTTGATGTTGGGTAGAATTCCTTGGCATCACAATTCAATTGGCTTGAAGGTACTGTAGCTGCGACTGATTGGCGCCACAAACGCGTCGGGCACTGACACGGTCACTTGATCTCGGTCCACGATGACGACAAAAAAAGCCAGAGACTTCCTCGACAAAGAGCTCTTCGTCAAGCGCGGCGTCGTACGCTCTTCTCCTTCCCACACGACGACGTAGCATCCTCTCACTTACGGCGCCTCTCCAGGTCACCTTCAGGTCACTCAGCCGCGAACTCGGGATTCACGTCAACGATGCGAAGAAGTGAGTGTTGTCCTCGGGCGGAATTCTGTGCTCTCTCGTACGCTTCGTTGATCCTGTCTGAAAAGCGAGTTGCAATTCTACCTCGACGCCGTACGCGACACGGACGCGCCAGCCGTGCCCACGTACCTCGTCTCTGGAGAGGTATCTGCGCTGACGGTCAGCCCACATCCGCAAACACAACAGTCCGAGTCTGCGATGGATATGGATCCGGAGTTTGAGGAGGACCGGGAGGAGATGGATGTAGTATACGAGAGCAAGGTGTTGTTGGTGGACGCCAGCACGCTCGATGGTGCGTATCTCGTCCATACGGATCAGTTCACGCTTATGCTGACTCTCTCTCTAGAGGCGAAGTCACAGTTTTCTCGCATATATTCAGTGCATATATACAGTTTGTCTCCGTCGCGATTCGGGGTGCGTGCACTGTCGACACGTGTTTGATTGGTTGACCGAGAAGTGCAGGACGCGGGACTCGTCTGTACTCCAACTTTCAAAGTTCAAAGAGCGGACGCCAAAGGCGGTCCGGAATCTCTCTCCGTCGTCGGCAAGATTACTGGCTCTCATGTCAAGGTCGGTGATACGCTCGCGCCCCGGTACTTTCTTTTCTTATTGACGTCTTTGTAGCTCAGAGCTGGGGCTGTTAATCAAAGTACAGCATCCTCGTCCAAAACAACCTTGGATGTACCTGCTACGGTGGCACCGAAACTTGTGGCCCCTACAAAGGCAGAGCAACAGACGACGAAAGGCAAGGCACCCTCCTCGGACACGAAAGAACAAGTTTCCGCGATGATACCGCTACCGAGAGCCGAAGCTAAAGACCGGCCGAAGCCTTCTGGTAAACTAGACTGGAGTAAGGCAAAGACCAAAGAAAAAGAGCCAGTCGCGGAGAGGACAAAGGAAGAAAAGAAACCCAAGCCAGAGCCCGATTCCCCTGTCCCTACCACGGATTCCTCGACGAGTAAAAAGCCGAGATTGGAACTGACAAGATCGTCTTTCTTCAAGTCCAAAACCAGCGGCGCCGTGAGTGGCGACGCCCAGAAGGTACCTCTTGCACTGTCTTCTGTGAAGGATCCAACTAAGCTATATTCAGCGAGGGATGAAGAAAAAACCCCTCGTAGACACAGATCCAGAATCCGAGTCCGAGTCGTTGTCGTCAGCGAAAGTCAAACCAAGTATGGCCGCCGGTTCATCTGTCAAGAAAGGGGTGGTATATTCAGATGAGGACGACGATAGCGAAGTTCGTAGGTTAGTCCAGCGACGCCCGAAAAGAAAGAGTTCCTTGACATCCGATTCCGAGATGAGCCTGCGAGCTATGATGGATATCGACGATGGTGTGTTTTCTGCTTACCACTGTTCAGCTGTAGTTGATCAAGTGCGTAGAGCAAGTCGATCACGTGTCTAGAATTAGCAGGGTCCGTGCTTTGCGTGAGGAGTCGGAGGAGTCGGGAGAAGAGGGGAACGAACTCGAGAAAGAAGCGGCAGCCCCGCCTGCAACCACTGAAGATGAGGAATCCGATCACGTACCAATCGTACCGAAGAAGAGGAAACCACGCAAGGTCCTCCCCGTTGGCCGTAACGGACTGAAGAAACGGCGCGTCATCAAAAGTCGGACGACGACGGATGCGAAGGGGTATATGCGTACGTCGTCCTGCGAAGCTTCACGAGGACGCTGCTTGATACTGTATTGTAGAGACGGAAGACTATTCATCATACGAGTCTGTTGAGGAAAGGGAGGAAGAAGAGACAAAGCCCAAGGGCAAGGGCAAAAGAAGGGAAACGAAGAAAGCTTCGGAGCCCACTGGCAAGGTCGAGGAGGGGAAACCAAAGGTGGTGGAAGAAAGTGTTGGGGGGCTCAAGGCAAAATCTACTCCAAAGCCCAGAGGGGGGGCTCCCAAGCGTGGGGGACTTTTGAACTTCTTTGGTCCGGAGAGAGGAAAGAAATGAAGCACGATGTGGTGTCCCTTTTATAATGTTAGCCAATGGCATGCCCATGGGCCAAATCCGAGTGTAATAGTCAGATGCCGCAGAGAAGCGCATGGGTTCAGTGGTCTAATGGTTATGATTTCTGTCTCACACACAGAAGGTTCCCAGTTCGATCCTGGGCTGAACCACACTTTTTGATAACGTTTTCGACAAGGTGACCGGCGCTAGTTGTGTGCCTACGCGAGTCGAGGCACGAGGCGAACGCAGGCCTTAGTCTACGCGTGAGAAGCGGAGTAGAGACCCGCTCCTTGCTTCCCTCCAGTTCGTCAGTAGTACAGTGTCTCATTGTCAGCTCCGTAGTCCTTTCGTTATACAACGCTCTTTCGCCCTTTTTCAATCCTCGCACTCCTCACCAAATGCCGCTTGGCATCAACCCCCATAACGCAGAATTACCCGACTACACCGCCGACAAATATGAGCCAGCCAGGAGACGTCTAGTCGACAGCTACCACGTCTCACACGAGGATGCAGCAGAACAACTAGCTGAAATCTGGACAGCCCAAAACCTACTAGACCAGCAAGAATGGGACGTCCAAGTAGCAGCAGAGACCGAAGCGCAGCGAGTTGCAAGGGAGGAAGAACAGCGCACCGCAGAAGCGCAGCGCCTTGCCGATGAACAAGAACAGGAGAACGCCAAGAAAGATGACCGCAAGAAGAACAGGAACAAGTTCCTAGACTTCCCGGATACTCCGATCCCATCTACCGCACTCGTCATTCCATCTCCCCTGGCAACCCGCAAACTACGCAAAGGGGAGTTCTGCGAGCTCTTTTTTTTCACCAACAAAGGCCTTGCAGAAGCGGAATCCGCCACACATTCAGTCGACAACGAAGCCCTATCCATTGTCCAAGACGAAAACGGCCTCCACTCCTTCATCCCAGCCGCAGCCGCACGCGCCAAGAACTCAGTCATAAACGACGAGGACCTGTCCTGGCCGCAGTTTGACGAAGGAGCCCACCGCCTACTCGAGGCCATGAAAGAGCACGGATGGGACCACCAGAGAGTCGAAGCCCACCTCAAGTTCTGGATGGCGCTCAGCTCTCATGAATGGAGACACGGTGCCGACGAAATCAGCCGACGAGCCCTTCTTGTCTACCAAGCACGGGTCCGCCGCCGCTGGCACGACACCCTAGGCTCTGCCAAAGCCTTTAACCTGCACCACCTCAATGCCGAGCTCCTTTCCAACATCAGGAGCGAGCTGGTCCACAAAGCAGCCCTCACGCAAATAGCGCAGCTAAAAACGGTAAGCCCTTCTTCCCAACCCACGAACAACGCACCCACTCACATTCAACCCTTCTCCCTTCTCGCTCACCCACTTGCGCATCTACCTGCGCCCCGGCTTCACGCCCCTCCCAACCATCTTCCCTTCCACGGGTACAAACGGCTTCACGCCACCCCCCCCTCCCCCGGAATCCTCCTTCCACGGTCCCACGGGTTCCCCTCTCCTACCACCCACCTCTCCAACGCCGCCTGCCCTTTCCATAATTACCCAACCCCTAAGGCCACGGAAAAACTGACGCACAACCAGCCCACCCACCCTCCTTCCCAGAGCGCCACCCACTTCAGACAAGCCAGCTCATCCAAGCGGCCACCATCCCCTTCTAATCCACCCGACTCCGCCTACAAACGCACCCGGTCATTTCGGCCCCCCACCACAGCCGAAAGTGAACCCCTACCAGTCTGCGCGGTCTGCCTCAGTGTCGAAGGACACGATGGGCCAGTCGTCGAGTGCAACAAGGACCGTACCTGGGACGGCAAACATGATGCCTTCTCCAAAAGGTCCAACAGGAAACTCTTCGCCAAAACTACAGGCCAGAGACTGTGTACACGATGGCAAAGGCAAGAAGGCTGCACGGACAAACATGGCCTCGCCCACCTCTGCTCCGGTTGCGGCTCAGCTACCCACGGAGCTCACCGCTGCGGTAGAGCACAGAAAACACCATCCGTGCACTCCCTATAACCCAAGCGCCTGGGAACGAGCCCTACTACTGGCCGATCCATTACGACGTTTCAGCGACATCCCGGCAGGTTTCAGAGATGGTTTTATCATAAACTTCCCTAATATCATTTCCGTCCAATCCCCACCCAATTCCCTTTCCATTGCTACATACGAATCTGAATTCATGAACATCGTTAGAAAAGAAGTCCTTAAAGGTAGATACCTTAATCCCGCCCCTCTTTCGGAGATCCTTAATGTTATTGGCCCGTACCAATCCTCCCCTCTTTCCATCGTTCCCAAGCCTGGCAAACCAGGCAAATTCAGACTCGTACAGAACTTCTCATTCCCTACGAACCCCTCCATATCCTACCCCCTTCCCTCTATTAACTCATATGTAGACTCTTCCCTCTTCCCCACCACCTGGGGAAAATTCTCCACAGTATACCTCCTTGCTGCCCGTCTCCCAGATGGCTCTGAAGCTGCAACACGTGACGTTTCCGAAGCGTATCGCACTGTCCCACTCCACCCGTCACAGTGGCCAGCAGCTATAGCAAAAATCTCAGACTCACTTGGGTGCGTAGACACCTGTCTATCCTTCGGAGCTTCCCCCTCAGCTGGTGTCTATGGACACATTGCCGACGCCGCAGCTGAAATTTTCCGCCACAACGGTATCGGCCCACTTGACAAGTGGGTCGATGACCACATCTTCTTTCGCATCAGACGGGATTCCCTTGCCGACTACAACCTTGCACGGAAAAAATGGCACCAGGAAATCTCACCAGCGGGGATCCAACACACACGCGGAAGAATCTGGTACTCCGGTCGTACCCTAAGCGATAGCACCTCTGAGGAATTCAACGAAGACTGTTCTGCACCCCTAATTGATCACTCGACTGACTCCCCCTGCTCGAGACATGATGCGTTTTTCACTTACAACATCAGTGACATCGACGCCATCTCGTCAGAGTTAGGAATCCCCTGGGAGATGTCCAAAGACCAACCTTTTCATACCTCAACAGTCTACATAGGCTTCGTATGGGATCTAAAAAACCTCACAGTCTCATTAACCGATGAGAAAGCAGCGAAATACATAGCCGCCATCAACGCCTGGAAGAGTCGTGCCACACATGTCTACCGCGAGGTGGCCCAACTATACGGTAAATTACTCCACACGACCGCCCTCCTCCCACGAGGCAGAGCATACCTCACCGGCCTAGAACGCATGCTATCCGTCTGCAGTGCCAAACCTTTCCTACCACACCGCCCCGACAAAACTATAAACAGCGACCTCGACTGGTGGAAACACGCCATTGAATCCAAACTCCCCAAGCTCCCCATATTCCCCCCCCCAACCTTTATTGATCTCCACGCCTTCTCCGATGCTAGCTCTAGCATCGGCATCGCTGTCGTCGTCCGTGAACGCTGGAGAGCCTGGAGGCTCCTCCCAGGCTGGCAAACACTCTGAGGCCAGCGAGACATCGCCTGGGCAGAGGCCATCGGCTTCGAACTGCTCATCACCATCCTCGCCAACCTACTCGACCACCCTTCTCACATCCTCGTTTATGGAGACAACACAAGCGTTGTCGAGAGCTGGTGGGCGGGACGCCACCGCAACAGAGAAATCAATGAAGTCTTCAAACGTATTCACTCACTCGTTGCTGACCCCAGCAACAACATCAGAGGGATCAACACTAAATTCATTCCTAGCGGCCACAACCCAGCAGACACACCCTCACGCGGCATCTATGGCGCAACCCATCTACTCCTTCCCCACGTACACATCCCTCAACATCTTAGCGAACTGCTCGTCGATTTCGACTCCCCAATCAACCCTTCCGAAATCCGAGCACTCAGTGAACACCTCCTACCCACACGCGCCGCTAACCATATTGAACGCCTTAAACGAGACCAAGAGGCTAGAGAACGATCCGAGACCCTCAGATTCCAACAGGACGACCTCATCCGCCAGACCCTCTGTCACCGAATCTGAACCGTCACCCTCCAAGACAAGGTTCGGTACCCTTTTAACACAGACAACCGCCAGCGTGTCCACCAAACCTCGCCCATACAAACCTGACCTAACACCAGCTCCCTCACACCTCCGCCCCCACTGCCTAGCTCGACACCGCCTAATCCTCTGGATCCCTAACGCGAGCTCCCCCCGCATCTCCTCACCAGACCGTGGCCCACCTCTGTCCGAGTCGGACTTAGAGCGGGTGCTACAAGTCATCGGATCCGCTCTCACCGAGTCCACCCGCGAACTCTATGGCACGGGCCTCCTAGTTTTCCACGTGTACTGTGACTCAAAAGACATACCAGATGAACAGCGAGCTCCAATTTCACCAAACCTATTAGCAACCTTCCTTGCCAACTGCGCCGGCGCATATTCCGGCTCCACCATCTCCAACTACGCCACGGGCCTAAGAGCGTGGCACATACTACACGGGATGGAATGGAAAATAAGCGAAGCGGAATACAGGGCCCTGCTCGAGGGCGCAGCCAGGCTAGCGCCGTCATCTTCAAAAAGGCCCAAGAGAAACCCCTTCACCCTAGAAATACTCGAAAGATTCCACCTCTGTATGGACCTCAACGATCCCCATGATGCGGCAATATTTGCGTGCCTCGTCTGCTCCTTCTTCTCCATAGCCAGGTTAGGCGAATTCACCGTCCCAGCCATTGCTAAATTCAACCCTTCGCTGCACATCACCCGCCACAACGTCGACTTCACGCAAAACCACGAGAATCTTCCAGTCATCAAATTCTTCCTTCCCACAACCAAGACAGCGCAGGGAGGAGAATCAGTTCACTGTGCCCCACACCCCAATGCCTCCCCAACGGACCCCAAGAGGGCTCTTGACAACCACTTCGCACTCAACCCGGCAGAACCAACTGCGCACCTCTTCGCTTGGAAACACCCATCAGGTTCCCTCAGACCCCTCTCCAAAAAAGAGGTCACCAAACGAATTGACGCCATCATCAAATCACAGCCCGGCCTGCCAGACCTCAAAGGCCACAGCCTCCGGATAGGCGGAACTCTTTTCTACCTACTCAAAGGAGTACCTTTCGACGTCGTCAAGACTATGGGCCGCTGGTCCAGCGAGTCCTTCACCATCTACCTTCGACACCATGCGCTCGTCCTCGCCCCATTCCTCCAGAACAAACCCGACATACTAGACGGCCTTCGGCGGTACATCCTCCCGCCGGTCAGATAAATCTGTAAGCAACCGCTCCTACTATCGGGGCATCACTCTCCACTGTGACGCGTCGCTCACTCCTACTCTGATGGGATCCACAGCTCGGCTGCCCCGACAGGATCGGGTTTCTAGCTTCGGACCGGAAAACCTTCGGTTTTCTCCCATACCCATCGCCTCCGGGACCTTCCCCGTTTCCGTCATTACCAACTTTAGTACATTTCAGAGTCGTTTTTTCCTCCCTCCATCTCCACGGCAGCTCGTATACGCATAGATACACATGATCGTGTGAGCCTAAACAAAGAGTTTCAAGATCAAATCAAGCATTCGCAACGCAGATCTTGCCAAAACCGTGACAGTGGACTTTCTGACGCTGGCACGTAGGAGTCGGCACATATCATGGTTCAGAAACTGACTGATGCAGTGACAATCAGATCACCACTTG